>CM042086.1:26789028-26980066 GCA_023512835.1 Taxillus chinensis
ATTATTATTATTATTAATATAATTATTAAGGTTATTAATATTTTTATTATAATCATTAATCTTAATAAAATTATTAATAAGGTTACTATTAATTTTAGTAATAAAAGAAATAAGGATATTGATAAGTGTATAAAAAAAGGGAACGTAAAACCCTATGTTTCGTTCATCGTATGTTTGCATAGAGCTTCGTGAGAGAGGAGAACAGGGTTTGGAGCAGCTACATTTTACCGATCTCTTGAGACTAAATCCAGGTAAGTGGTTCTTGATCTCGTATTATCCTATTTCATAGAACACCAATTGTTAGAGAACAGTAGGATAGTTTAACCTTAATAAAATTTCATGTGTACGTTGTCTTCAAAAATTCCCAGGTTTTATTTGGCAGATTTGATTTTGACATCGACATAGAGTTTTAATTTCATTTGATATTCTGAATTTGTTGTCTTCATATTGTACAACTGCCTGTAGAGTGCATATCAGATCCTTTTTTCATAATTCTTGTTATTTAGTCATTTGATAATTTTGTATATGCTATTCACATAACTTTTTTTAATATTTTAGATCCTTTTTTTTGGTACTGGGTGTCACTATATTAATTTAGGATTTGTTTGTCCTTGTTTCCCGTGACTTTTCTTTTGAGCTTTTAATACTTGTTTCATATTTCATGCTCTTGGAGATTCGGTAAGTGTATATGTCCCCTGCATATAGGGTGTGTTTGGGTGGTCACAGTCACAACTTTAGTAGCCATGACGTGTCGTCTTGGGTCACCGTGTCGGCGAGTCTTGCGACCGGTGGCGGGATGGTGCCGAATGTCCTATCCTGTCAGTTCTTTCCCATATGAATGGCTTGGGACTTAGGTGGGGCAATTAAGAGCCTAATAATAATTTTTTTATGACTTATAGTAGCTTAAATTATGGTTTTGGCATTATAAATATTGTTTGTGGCTTAATATTAATAGTTTGACATTATGGATGTTATTTTTGGCATGATATTATTGGTTTGGCGATTTAAATAATCTTTAATGTTGTTGTATTGAATACTAATTACTATTACTATTTGTTGATTTAATGTGTGAAATTAGAGGTAGAATTGGATGTGGAATTGGTTGAGTTAACCGTAGATCCCACATAGGGCTGGCAAGAGGCCATAGGTCCCCTATCTGGCTAGTTAACTCAAGTCCCATATGTGGTTGGTTGTCGTCAGGGACATCGTAGGTCCCACATATGACTATTTGGGAGACTGGATCCTTGGAGTTGGTTGTAGGCATCCCATGGATGGTTGGATTGTTCTATGTATACATTTAATGATACAGAATATGATATGGGATGTTATATATATATATATATATATATATATATATATATATATATATATATATATTGTAATTGAATGTAAGTTTACTGTGATAGTATAAAACACTACATTGGTATAAACATACACTAATCATGTAGACCTAGGGTTTTATGTTATAAGATGGTGGGGAGATAGAGATCATCTGCTAGGCATTCGTGCTTATTCTACTTTATTATTATTTCCTTACAGGTTTCTGTTGGGAGTAGCTGGCGGTGCTATAACAGAGCAAGTCGTGACATTTGGACATAGGATTTACCCTATAGTTAGAATTTATTTATTCATTATTTTGTTTTCCGGATATGGGTCCGTAACAGTTATATGAACTTATTGGTGAATCATGTTTTGTGTTATTTACATGATGGACATTAATCGAAATAAATGTACTATTGTGTTTCATTAATAAATTAATTACTGTATTATGTTTAATTAGAAAGTATAATTCTACCCTTGATATAGCATTATACAAGTTTCGATAGTCACCAACCCCTCGACCTTTTGAGTGCGGGTGTGGGGATGTCACACTCCTAGTTCGGATTCTTCTAGAATTTGGGGGCGTGACAAATTGGTATCAAAGCAAGGTCTAGTGGGCCTAGGTTAGTCAGGGGTGGTTGATAGACACTTCAGTAGCTATGTGCATGGATGATATTTGTTTTAACACATTGGCCTTAAATGATGTTCTTGTTTTGATGTTGTTGATATTATTATGATGATGACATGATTTATTTATATGTTATGCACATGAATGCTTAGTTTTGTATGTAATGGGCTCAATAAGCTAATAGATTGCCTTGCACCCCACTTTTACTATGAATATGGCTTGATAAGCAAATAGTTGGCTCGCACACCTATATCATGTAAATGGGGAATTTTGATGGTAGCTTGTGTAGCTTTGATGGTTATGATAATTGCTTATGTGGTTGTTATGTTATGTTTATAATTGCTAGTTGTGTTAATAATCTAGTACCTAAAATCACCGCATGTGTGCACTTATCCAAAGAGCATATAGTACTATGGTTTACTAAATGAGAGACAATGAGGAATTGTAGTTCATCTACTGAGTATTTTGCTCACCCTTACATGTTAATTTGTTTCGCGGGTATTGATAAGAGGTAGCTATGGACTATATAGCAAAGCAAAGGCATTTTTTTTGAACTTAATGTATAAACTCTGGATTGATTTCATATTTGTTTTATTTAGTTTTATTTTCTAAATAATGGTCTGTGGACCGTTGTAATGAATCAATTTAAGTTTTTTTTCTTCATTTTATACTTTAAGTCATACAAACACTAAATAAACTTCAAAACACATCACAAGACTTATAACATATTATTAAGACACATTAGAAAAAAGGGAAGAAAGTGGATATAAAATAATCTTATTTTGGCCTAAATAGGGTCTAAACGAATATCGATTAAGATATAATTAATTTTATATTAGGTTGTAGTATAGTAACAATGATTCCTTCCACAAAATTAATATCTTGACATGCTTTAATAATCTCATACTCTAATGTTAATTTATTAATACTCAAAGGGTGCATTATTTAGTTATAAGAGCATCTCAAATAGTATTAGGTAAATTTTTTAACTAAATATATATTTAGCTTGTTAGATATACCTTTAGTTAAGAATAATTCAATAGTCTTAGCTAATTTAATTGCTTAAATTAATTTTTTCTAATTAATTTTTTCTAATTTAATGTTGTGTATTTGGCATGAAAGGTAAATTAAGGTTTTAAGGTAAAAGAATGATGTGGTAGTATAATTTTAATTAAATTTAACTTAAATTCTTGCTGAAGCTAAATATAACTTAATGTTTTGGGGTGATCGTCGATTGGTTTGAGCGGATTACATTACTTTATTAAACTAGGTTTTTGGTCGAGTTGATAGAATTGCTTAATCCACCCAAATCGCTTTATTTGGTTTTCGGTTTATTCAGTTTTGGTCGGTCGATTTGTCGGGTTAAATCGGATTAATAGTTTTCCAACTCTACCGTAGTATCATCAAATTCTCACCTTAAATTCACAACATCAACATAAATTAGAATACATAATCTAATATCTAATCTCAACAAACCAAATCAAAAAAATTATCATTATTAAAAACATCTTTTGATTAAACCTAAGAAGTCCACAACCAATATACTTTCACTTTTAATTTATAAAATCTTTTTATTTTTAACCGTCAGAGTAAATTTTTCATCCAAAAGTATTCGTTGGTCGATTTTGGCGAGTTGAACTATTTATCTAATTGATTTATTCGATTTTCGGTTGGGTTGAGAGGTTAGTCAACCCGCCCAAATAAACATCAGTTTATTCAGTTTTTAGTCGGTCGGTTTATCGGCTTAAATCAGTTTGTCAGTTTTTCAGCTCAACCTACTACCAATCCTGAAGTTGCACCATTAGAAAAAACATTTATAGAGTTTAAGTTATATTTGACTTTAACTTTTGTTTTAATTATGACTATTGTATTGTAGATAGATGCTTTAAGAGTTATTCGTATTCTCCAAAGGAACTAATATCAACACTCAAAGTAGGTATTATTTAATTATAAGATTTATTAATACGCTCAAGAAACTAATATTCAAGGCTAATACAAATATAGTATATGCCAGTTGAACTAAAATTAGGGTTATGATTTATGAATATATTTACATATTTACATGATTCATTTGATATTTTTAAAGAATGGATTTAAGGTAATTACTTGAAAACTTTTGTGCAGTTAACCAAGAAGTAAGAAAGTTATCTTTTCCTTATATTATGTTATACAAGGACCATAATTTTATTTTGACGAAATTTTCTAACATGATTGAAATTATTTATCAACATAAGTCGATTTTTATGGCGATGCATACAAGATGATGAAAATGTTTTCCCCCCATTAATTGATGGACTAATATTGGTTTGTTCAATTTTTAATTGAAGTCAACGAACAATTTTCTTGATTTTTTGCTACATACCGATAAAAATATATAATAAAAATCCAGCAAAGATAGATGGTGTCCCACAATGCTCGAGTACTAATTATTCTATAAGAGGCTGTCAGTCATTTGTTAGTACTAGTTATTTTGGAAGCTTCTAACGTCTCTACCTGGCGGCTTTGAAAAAGAGGGAAAAGAGGCGAATAGAAAAGCGGAGCTCTTTGGCTCTTTCCACTGAAATGTTGGAAAGAGGAACCTTTGACTCTTTCCAGTATATGAGAAGGAGCCTTTTTTGTGTCTTTTTTTTTCATGGGCACAGCCTTTAGATTTGCCTTTAGATCCACCCATCATGTAATATTACGAAGGTCACCACCACACGCCACGAGCATTGTTTTGCCCAAATTTGTCGTCGTTCCGTTCTCCTCACTAATTTTTTTTACCGCCTTTCTTTCCTTTCCCCTGTCATTTCAATAGCTGCATTCGCCTGCTAAAAAAGTGTCCTCAACTTTTGCTTAAATTGGGTCGGAAAACCACCCACTCCATCTAAATATACGAAGCCGGTGAAGGGGTAAGGCAGTTTTATTATTTCAAAAAGATCAAAATTGATTATGTTGCTCTTGCATATATTTCTTGATTTTTTTCTTTTTAATTTTGTCTAACTTAGTTTATATAGCCAAATCTATGTTATTGAGATTAAGTCTAGGCTATGTTTTGTATGGGTTGATTTTTTCCTCAAATCTCACCCACCCTGACCTAAGTCTTTATGCATATAAATGAGTTAATACACTTGACAGTTTATTCGATTAAATTTGACTTAAATTCGAACTCGACATAAAAATTTGATTAAACATATCCGATTTACTAATTAAGTTTGATGAGGACTTGCGAGCTCTACTAAATATATTTTTTATATGTATACAATTAACTAATTAATGATGTAATCAATATTATATGAACTATGTTATAACTTATATATATTGAAATTTGAATTTGTATGTATACAATTAACAAATTAAGGGTATTATTAACATTGCATAAATTATATTATTAATCATAGATGTAATGTGTATACAACTCATTAATCAATGGTATAGCTAACATTATATAGACTATGGCTCTATATTATTAATTATAAATTCAATTTTTATACAATTATGAGAAATATTAATTATAGCTATGATATAATATGCAAAGTTGATTATAAATTATTATATATATATATATATGATATAGTGGTGTATTATGTATATAATATAACTATATTAATGAAATATAGTCTATATATGTTATTTACTTTCTTATTTTTTCTTTATGATATATTAATAATTATACTATATAAATTATAAAATTAACAAGTAAAGAATATGAATTATCTTTTTAGTTTATAGTCTATATAAATTTATTTAAATTATAGGAAAGATCAAACTTTCAAATAAAGCTCGTTTGAGTTCGGCTTGATTATTATACAAGTTCAGCCAATTCGATTCCGCCGCACACTACGGGACACACCACTCGGCCATAGACTACCGAAAAGATTTTCGATATAATGGAACACCTGATGGAGACAACTTGGCTCTGATACCAGTTTGTTAGGATTGGGCCAAGGTGTAAGCCCACCCGCATGTTGCAATATTGTCCGCTTTGGGCTCACCACATCAGCCCACACGGCTTTAAAACACATTGTGAAATTTTGGGCCAGCTTCATCATATAAGCTCCTTGATTTCTCATTTTTCTTCCGATGTGGGACACAATTTCCCAACAATATATATATCATGATTCACAAGACAACAATGACAAGCATGTAAGATAAGTTTGGTTATTATATATATATATATATATATATATATATATATATATAGGATAAGTCTGGTTAGTAGATGTGCGATTAATGGGATAATTTGTAATTTATTTTATTAATTTTATTTTTTATCATTAAGTGATTTCTATATTTTTACTTTGAATTTGCGATGGGCTCTCTCTCTTTATAGGTTTTATGGCCTATGAAGCAATTTGAGGTTGGAAGAGCAGAAACGAAATCTAAAAGGGATCAAGATTGCACCATTGGTAAGCATGCACTGACCATATTTGCATAAGACACATAACCGACCTTGGACTTTTGGTGGCCCTAAGTGAAATTCTGAAATGAGACCTCTCTATATTTTGATATAAATTCGTTTTTACTCATGAAACTAATTATTACAAGTTGGGTTATTGGGTTGAGACTGAGTGACTAACATATTACGCTATAACTTTTTTTGGAGGCCATCAAAATCTCGAGGCCTTAAGTAATGGCTTTACTTTGCATAGAGGCATGGTCAGCCTTGACTAAACAACATATGTAGTATTTGGAAACATACTAAGTCAATGGGTAATTACCTTCAAAGTTTTTGAGTTTTGTTCTAAATTTTTTGAAGGCTGTTGGAGTTATCTAACTTTCATTTTTAATCTCATGAAGTCATCATATTAAAAATAAGGGCAAAAAACATTAGTTTACTAGCACAACATTTTTAAAACTTAAATAAATAGTTATTTTGCTAAAATGACAATTTTATTTTTGTGACATAATAAAATGTACATGATATAATAAATTAAAATTGATTTAAAATTTTAAAATAATTTTATAAATTATACATTTTAAATATAATAAACTAAATTTAATATAATCATTTTTATAATTTTGTACAATTGCATATCTAAATTTGAATTAGTGTGATTGGATTGCCCGATATCAATAGTCACAAAGTATATACATACATAATTTTACAACACTATTCTTCAATTTATTTCTATATGTAAAAAATCATTTTGTAATTTCAACTTCAATACTACTATTTATTGTATCTTCATTTTTATTGGAATAATATTTCTTTCATTCTATTTAACTTTTTTCTCGATTTATTAATGTACATGAGGGGAGAATATAGGTGATGAGAGAGAAAAAAGTAATATATGATATAGAGAATGAATAGTTACTTTTAAAAAATAAAGAGTAACTATAGTATTATGGAGAGGGTTGATGTTTGCACAACTTCCTAAACAACTTCCGCCGAAGAGGGCGGTGGACTATAGCCGGAGAAGGGTGTGAGACCCCCTGCAGCAGTGCCATACCGCATGGCACCGCTAGAGTTGTAGGAACTTTAGAAGCAATTCAAAGAGCTCTTGGGAGCTAGGTTTATTCGGTCATCCAAGGCACCTTTTGGAGCACTGTTGATGTTTTAAAAGAAGCAAGATGGGTCGTTGCAACTCCGCATTGATTATCGGGTGCTAAACAAAATCACATTGAAAAACGAGTACCTGATTCCACTCATTTTAGACTTGTTCGACCAGCTGGGAGGTGTGAGATGGTTCTCGAAACTAGACCTAAGGTCAGGATATTGGCAAGTGTGGATAGTTGAAGGAAATGAGCCAAAGACAGCATGTCTGGCGAGATATGCATTGTACGAATTCTTGGTGATGCCCTTTGGTCTCACAAATGCTTCTGCCATGTTTGATACGTTGATGAATAGAGTCTTCCAACTATTCTTGGATACATTCGTTGTGGTGTACCTCGATGATATTGTGGTGTATAGTAATTCATTGGCAGAACATCAGCAACACCTATGACAAGTCTTCCAAGTATTACGGGAGAATTAATTGTATATGAAAAAGGAGAAGTATAGCTTTGGCCGGGATGAAATGTCAGTCCTAAGTCATGTTAGTGGTAGAGGGAATCTTCAAATGGATAAGAAAAACGTACGAACCATCTAAGAATGGGAGACGTCCAAAAGAGTTCCTGAACTGCAGTCATTCCTTGGGTTGGTGAACTACTATAGAAGATTCATCCGAGGCTATTATCACATTACCGCTCCATTAATAGAGTTATTAAAGAAGAACAAGTGTTGGGTGTGGAGTGAGACTTTCCGTGAAACCTTTGAGGAGCTAAAGTGGGTGGTGATGGCAGAATCGGTGATGGCATTACTGGACCATAAGAAGTCATATGAGATGAATACTAATGCTTCTGATTTGCCATTAGTGGTGTTCTTATGTAGGAAGGACATCCAATTGTGTTATGAAAGCTGAATACTCAATGATATCGAGCGGAGATATACGGTACATGAGAAGGAGATGACAGTAGTCATCCATTGTTTGCGGACATGGAGACATTACTTGCTTGGAGCAAAGTTCGTGGTGAAGACGGACAATATTGCGATGAGTTACTTCCTCACCCAAAGGAACCTAACTCCAAAGCAAGCGTGGTGTCAGGGATTCTTGGCAGAATTCAACTTTTGTGTTGGAATATAAATCAGACACAACGAACGTGGTGGCAAATGCATTAAGTAGGAAGGCAAAACTTGAGGCAATCAGTCAACCACAATTTCCCTTGCTTATAAAGTTGAAGGAAATGATGGAGCATGACTCATTGGCCAAGTACTTGGTGGATCAGTGTGTCAAGGAAGAAAAATCACACAGATGTTGGTCGAGGGATAAACTACTATACACGCAGGGAGAGCATGTCTTCGTGCCGAAGTGGGGAAACATTCAAAGGGAAATTATGAAGGAATGTCATGACTTAAAATAGGCGGGATATCCAGGAGTGGATCATACATTGGCATTGGTAGAATGGACCTACTATTGGCTTCAAATGATGGAGGACATCTAAGTGTATGTGGATACATGTCTTATGTGCCAATAAGACAAGATTGAGCATCGAAAGTTGACAGGATTATTGGAGCCATTGCCTACTCCAGAAAGACCTTGGAAAAGTGTTTTGATGGACTTCATCATTGCTCTCCCCAAGTTCGAAGGATGCGACAAATCATTATGGTGGTCAACCGATTCTCAAAGTATAGGTTTTCATTACAGCTCTGAAGGATTGCACTATAGACAACATAACTCGGTTATTTGTCAAATATTTGGTGAAGTATTAGGACATTCTGAAGTTTATCATTAGTGACCGAGACTCTAGGTTTACAAGAAGATTTTGGACAAATTTGTTCCGTTTAATGGGTTCAGACTTAAACTTCTCTACAAATTTCCACCCATAAATGGATTGAAAAACATAGTATATTAATGGGTTGCTAGAGCTATACTTAAGGCACTATGTGAGTACCAACCAGAAGGATTGGGTGAAGTTGTTGGATATCGCCCAATTCTCATATAACTTACAGAAAAGCGAGTTAACAAATGTGAGTCTGTTTGCTATTGGACAACAGCCGATGATGCCAACTTCCTTCACAATTGGCTATACGGGAAGGAGTCCTGCAACATACACGTTTGCTAAGGGGTGGTATGAACAAACTTATCTAGCAAGAATATACTTTCATAAGGTAGGGAAAAAGATGAAGAAGTGGCATATCAACATCGACGACAAGTGGAGTTCCAGGAAAGTGACATGGTAATGCTCAAATTCCTTCCGTGCCAAAAAAAGATGCTAAGGCAAAAGCACAAAGGGTTTGGAGCATAGATATGAAGGACGTTTTCAAGTTCTGAAACAAGTCAGAAAGGTGGCCTATAAGATAAAAATCTCAATTAAAATGCGGGGACACTCGGTGGTTCATTTAAGTCTAGTCAAGCCTTTTTATGTGGAGTACTACGTCAAATGGAAGGACAGACCTGACGAAGAGTCGAGTTAGGAATGAGAAGGTGACTTGTAGCAATTTCGTAAAGAGATCATGGCATTCCATCCAACACTGGCATCAAGGGCGTTGCGAGATTGAGTGGGAGAGAATGTCATACTTAAAGCATTTTGTAGCCTCTTATGATTGTACCACTCTTATTGGGAGCTAACTTAGTGCCATCATGTAAAATGTATCATTATGTATGTCTCGTAATGACAAAAACGGAATAGTATTAAGATCTATATGTAGACTAAGGTTCTATAGAATAGTTTTAATATTGTAAAACTTTCATTCAATCAATACAAAGAGAACGTATTTCTCACATTGCTTCCGCGTGTGTGTTTGTCATTGTTTGTGTGAGTACTTTATAAGTTTCAAGATCAAAGGCGAACAATCTAAATGACGGACGAATGAACTCAGCGATTCAAAATATAAGGAAAGCTAAGTACCTTGTGACAAGTGACATCATGGTATTTAATGGTTATGAAATTCTTTAGCAAAGACCAGTGTAATTTTTGTTATTATTAAATAATAATATTATATTATTATTTAGTTTACTTAGATGATTAATTCAATGTGAGCATATGAATATAAAAGCTTTAGAATTATGAAAAACTTATATTTTTCATCAAATTTTTAAGATGTCAGCTTAATTTTTGTAGAGGAAGTAAAGATTTTGATCCCAAATCTCATTAGAATATCGAATAAACTAATAATAGAGTTAAAAGATGTGATTTATTATGTCGGGGTTGATGTAAAAAGGAGTAACTGAATTTCATACCTAGTAAAATTTTGGATTGCTCTCCTGGGAAAAGCCTAAAATTCATTGTATTTTAAAAAAGCATCGCTACATGTATGCGTTTTGCATAAACTTTGCACGCTGATGTATTATCATATAATTTGAAGTTGCGCTACATTAATGATACTATTTTTCAAACACACGATGCCACGTCAATACGAGGAATTTAAGCCGAGGTTACAAAAATAGTTTTCCTTCAAAATATTAAATATTTTGAAAATATTAAAGCATGAGATTGCTTTTAATTTGTCTAAGGGCAAAATTGGGTCCAGACCATGCGCACCAACTTCTAAGTTCCATTTTTTTAAAGATTATTTTATGAAATATTTAATACAACCACCAAGTTTTATAATTAATATGCAAATTTTATTCATTATTTTATAGAACAGATACAAATCGAATTAATACTACAACTACTGCGCTGTTGTTGCTGTTGTTTTTGTTTTTGTTTTTTTCATGACATAGGGAAATTAATAGTTCATTGGGAACCTGGGATTGGGATTTGAGACTGATCATACGGGGCACAAAATAAGGAAAAAATTGGGGAAGATGACAAGCCAAATAGCTTTCAAACATGTCATTCATCAACTTCTTCATCTCTCTTTCCCATATGCCCTCTGCTACGACCAACCGACCACAACATATCAGACACTCTGAAACCCAAAATCCCCAAACCCTCTGTTTGTGTCTCTCTGGGACTCTCACTTCATCGACAAGCTTCTGTAATCCAAGGCCCCCATTTTCAATCCCAAGAAATCGTACCCGACGCTGCTACCGCTGCTGCTGCTGCTGCTGATGCCACCACTATCGCACCCCCAACTCCGACTCTCTCCTCCCTCCATTGCGGCCTCATTCGCCTGGCACGGCAGGCTTATCCGGAGCTCCAGATTCAGATCCGGAAGACACCCTCGTACCTGTCGTCGAACGGAGCTGCTCTCATCTGCCCTGTTTTCTGCCCCTTTGAGCTGCGCCGTTCCAGGCGCGGCGGCGGAGGGCGAGAAAGATATCGTTGTGACGTCGCCGTCGGAGGCGGCCTCGTTGACCGGCCGGTGAGTGGCGGGGTCGATCCCTCGGGTGAGGAGCTTCCTTCGTATGTGGGTGTTCCAGTAATTCTTAATCTCGTTGTCTGTTCTTCCTGGTAACCTGCTTGCAATTAAGGACCATCTGAAATATAGAAAATTTAAATTTTAAATCAATAATATTAATCATAATAAACCCAAAAACAAAAAATTGAAACTTGGGTAGGGATGACGATTTTTTTTAAAGAAAATAAATAACAAATAATAAATGAAAATTCGCGGGGTGGAGGGGGCTTAGGCTTACTTGTTGCCGAGGAGGCTGTGGAGTTTGATGATGAGTTCGTCTTCTTCCTCGGCGAAGTTGCCGCGCTTGAGGTCGGGGCGGAGGTAGTTGATCCAGCGGAGACGACAGCTCTTGCCGCAGCGGAGGAGACCCGCGGCCTTGGGGAGGGACCGCCAGCAGCCCTCGCCGTGACCTCGAATGTATGCCACCAGCCGGTCGTCCTCCTCCTTGGTCCACGCCCCTTTGTTTGTGTGCGCTTTCTCACAGCAAGGAGACCTCCCCATCTCTAATCAATTATATCTCTATGTATTATTCTATTTGTTTGATCGCTCCTTCTCCTCTGCTTCTGCTTGTTTGTTTGTTTGTTTAGGGTGCGCGTTTCTGGAGCGTCAAAGGCCGGGCCTCCTCTTTTACAAGGAAACTTTCGGGTTGTGCTTTTATAGCCCTGTTTGGTCTTTACCATTTCCCTCTGTCTAACATGAGAGAGAGAGAGAGAGAGGGAGAGAGAGAGAGAAGTGAACCTAATTGCTTCTAGATGCGAGTTGGTGAGACAGGTTTGATGGAGAGGGGGGGATAGGTGATATATAATTATATATATATTTGAAATTTATGTTATATGGGCATCATCATAGCCATTAAATAACTGCAGGTAACCTTCAGGCTTCAGGTAGGTGTAAAGTGAGGTATTAAAGTATTGCATTTGTTTTTTTTTCTTTCCCCACTCTCTCTACTACCCACTTTCTTTTCCTTTTCTTTAAAAAAAAACAATAAAAACAACAAAATGTTTTTTTCTTAGTTTCCATTTCTTTCCACCGTCTCTGTTTAATTACTATTTTATCCTCGAAATTCTTGTTTAACCCACCAAGGACGTCAACATTATGTGCCAGAACGCATGTGGAAACCCATATTTTTTATTATGCTGTTGGAACTAACACTCAATTCTTTAATGGGGTTTGCCGGGAGGTCTCTGGTCTCTTCCTACCGCATATCTTTTTATGTGGAAAACTATACTGCAGGAAAGATTTGACCTCCGGAAATCAACTGATTAGCCACTCTTGGAGTTACTGTTCAACTAGATTTGATGACCAAAGCATGGGACTAAACAATCCCTCGAATCAAAAAATAAAGAAATCGTATTAGTGAGAGTAGTTTCCAACTCTTGTAACACTAATCGTCCTTAGTTGTGGTTTTATGATGTCATTTACATTTTGCGTTTGAATTCTGTTAAAAAGCAATTAATTGTCCCTTATCTAGAATTTATTTATATTTACAAAAACTTACATAAATTGGGGATGATCTTTTTTTTTTTGTTGTTGTTTTTATTTTCACATTTTGGTTGGGCGTAGTGGGTGGGCCGTGTTTAATTGGGGTGGACGGGTTTAGGCTTATGCTTTGGATTGAGCATGGTAGTTGTAGATCCTCATTCAATTGGTAACTCACTCCATCATACATAGGGGAGAGTTTCTAGAAGGGGCTGGGGGGGTTGAGTGGGTCAAGGCATAGATGATGGTGGAAGAAAAGGGTGGATTGAGAAAGATATGGTCGTGGGCTTTGGTTCACCTTCCACTCTTTATTTTTTATTTTTATTTTTAATTTTTATAAACGACCCTTCTTTTCTCAACCTTGTGGTGAAAGCTTGGCAAGTAGTGCCGGAAGGGGGGTAGCACCAGCCCCTAGGGTTTATTTATTTATTTGATGGTGGGGAGAGGGGGTTGATTCACCTTTTTTTGTTGTTCTCTCCTACCCTGCAAAATTATATGTTACCCACTCCCACTCCCACCCCCACCCCCACTACCCCCCACTCGATCATGCTCTTTGATAACGACTTTTCTACTTGGTAGAGAGGGAAAGAGGGAGGTGTAATTTGGGTGCATTCTACCTAACTCTTCATCCGATTGTCCTCGTCACCCATTAACCACTTCAGTTTTTGCTTCACTCCTGCTGCAGTTTGGTTGTGCACCACTGTTTTAGCCTTTCACTCCACTGATACTCTCACTTTATCTCCTCTTGGGAGCGCCCACTGAAAACATATCCATTATTCAATTGTCGTGCTTCCATAAAAGCTCCAACCATGCAGAAACCTCACTTATTTCCCTTTGCATTTACCAAAGCCAATGAACAAAATACAACCCCTAACCAAATATTAATTAAACTAGTATTGAACCTTCGCGTTGATTATTTTAATTGGAGTTATCCTCAGCTAGGTGTGTTGAGACCAAATTTTACTTTTAGGATACACATATATCACACACACATGTACGTACATACATACATACATACATACATACATACATACATACATACATACATACATACATACATACATACATATATACACACACACATATATATACATATCTACATATGTATATATATATAGGTGGGTGTCGTGTAAACCATTTGATAACCGACATTTTAGATTATAAAAGATTAAAATAGCTAGCGTTATTTTGATAAAATATTTTAATGAAAGTGCATGATTATGAATGTTGAGTGAGGTGAATATGCTTGAACCAAAAATAATAGCTAAAAAAGACAAAACAATATGGGAGGAGCCACACGGCCGGCCTAAACTTCTAGCCACCTCCGGTTGGGCATTTTTTTAATTTTTTAATTTTTAATTTACTTCTATCATATTTAATTACTAGCCAAAATAGCCACCTCCGGTTGGGCATTTTTTTAATTTTTTAATTTTAAATTTGCTTCTATCATATTTAATTACTAGCCAAAATGCGATTCAATTATACATATTATTTTTATTCGTTAAATATGTAAAAAAAATTATTATTATTATTATTATTATTGAATTAGATTTTCTTTACCGTACGTTAGCAACAGATTTATAAGTGACCATTATTAAAAAAATTACTTATTGAAAGATAATATCATACTAAACAAATAAATAATTGAAAATTATAGCTAAAAGTTTTATTTTAATATATATATATATGTATGTGTATATATATATATATATATATAGGGTTGTAAACAATCCTAACCGAGTTGAGTATTAAGGTATTCAAGTATGTTCATCACTATTTATTAACGAATTATACCGAATACGACCATTAAACTATGTTGTTCACGTATATTACAATGGTATTCGTGAACTGTGAGTTGCCATAAATATCAAGCAGAAAAAGAAAAGGAAAGTAGGCTAAAATTATTATATATAAAAGGCGCACACCTTTTTTTTCCTTCTCTCTTTATTGCATAGTGCTGACCCACCTAACCTAGCGCTGATCTATTATGCTTTCTCTGGTGTGTGGGATTTGTATCAACTATGTTTCTCTGGCATCTATCATCTGCAATCTGTTCTAACTGTGTGGTCTATGGGTGGATCTGTTTCTTTTCACCATTAGTTCTATTTTATTCTGTAATTTGTAATTTGTGCCATTTGAATATCTAATAATATGTAATTTGTACTCCTATTTGATATAGTGAAATTGTTCTGCTGTTATTCATGGACGTAACCCTATTTTGGGTTGAATCACATAAATCTGGTGTTCCTGTATGGTGTGATTTTTAATTTTCTATTTTCTTTGCTTAATGATCCTAACAAATTAGTATCAAAGTCTGGTTTTTCCCCATCAGGTGTTCTATTATATCGAAAGTCTTATTTGTGTAGTCTATGGCCGAGCGGGGTGTCCCATAGTGTGCGGCATTATTGGTTTGAAATACTAATCCTTGTCTTCAGGTGATCGAATTGGTCTACTCTCAATCAGAATGTATATTGAGGGGGAGCTCCCATGATGGCTCACATGGTGGCAGCTCATCAATTCCATAGACACGTCTCTAGCATATGATGTAGTTCAATATGTGACAAAAGGGAGATTGTTGGAAAATTATATCTCACATCGAAAGAAAAAGGAGAAGTCAAGGAGTTTATATGGTCAAGTAGGCCCAAAATGTCACAACATATTTTAAAGCTGTTTGAACCGATGTGGAGAGCCTAAAGTGGATAATATTGTGACATGCAGGTAGGCCTGCACCTTGGCCCAATCTTAACAAACTTGTATCAGAGTTGAAACAGCGAGGGATCTGGGCTCCTCTCGCGGAGAAGCAATTTGTTATAGTAGAAGAGTCTATGTTTGCTATCATGGAGGAGAAGGCTTATTCGATAATTCTTCTCTATTTGTCAGATGAAATTATTTGTGAAGTCGCAGATGAAAAATCTGCAGCAGATTTGTGGCTAAAGTTGGAAAGTCTCTACATGAGAAAATCTTTGATGAATAAGTTGCTCTTAAAGCAACATCTGTTGTTTTCTCTCCGAATGAATGAAGGTGAATCTTTAAAAGACTACCTTGATGATTTGAATTCAATTTTGATGAATTTGCGGAATGTGGATACCAAAATTGATGATGATGATGCAACCTTTATATTACTTGTTTCTTTACCTCATTCGTATGAGAATTTTATGAATTCATTTGTTGTTGGAAAAGAAATAATCAGTTTGTATAATGTCAGGTCAGCACTCCATACACGTGAGCTTCATCATAAGGCATCAGGAACTAGTTCTGATAATTCTAGTGGCCTAGTTGTAATGAATTCGAGAAATTCAGGGGTGATCAGTCGTACAAGAATAACAACAAAAGTATAGATAATATCAATTACATAGATATTTATAACCACTATAAGGAATGTGGACATTAGAAAGATTAGTATCTAAAGAAGCAGGCAAGAGAGAAAAATACCAAAGAAAAGGTTGACTCTGTAGCAGAGACAGATGACACATGAGAATCACGTGTGTGTTTTTATGCATGTGTTAGCTCAAAAAGTGGCAATTTATGTTTGTATTTACTGCCGTTTTACTCACTAATTGAGAAAAGTGTGTTTCATAGTATATGGCTTGTATTTTGACTCGTTTTGTGTTTTTCTTTATCTTTTTGTGAGATTATTTATAGGGATCCCAGATCCAGAAGGTAAGGTATTGTACGTGGTGATACTATTTTGCATGTGGTGAAGCTCTTTTGCACGTATCAACTTTGTTTTGCACGGGCCATAAGAATTGAGAGATAAAGACAACATTGTTAAAGAGACAAATTTCTTGCACGTGGCAATGACCGCCATATGTTGGGTAGCAGTGGGGACTCTTGCCTTGAATGTTTGTGATATCTCCGCGGCTTTCATTTGGATCAATTGGAACGTCAATAAACGAGACTTGAAGGAAGTAATGGTCATAGTGATTTAATATTTGACCGACACATATGGCAAGTATGTTTATGGGAATTTGTGTTAAGAGGAAAACGTAATTGCATATCAGAGAAGATGATCAAGGCTGGATTGGGAAGCATTTATGGAAGAGGAGTAAAGGGATAATGAATAAAGATGAAACATTTGCGAGGGGGAGAGGGATTTGAGTTAGTGAGTTTTTCGGATCGAAATTGGAGTATCAAAGAAGAACATCAAAGAACACGAACGGCTAGGAGGATCATCAAAGGAACTGGAGAAGGATTCATTGAGAGCATAGTAGTCAAACTTTACTGGAAAAATCAAGTATGTCTTTGAATGTAACCATGGTCTGTATATACAATATGTCTGGATAGTTTCTTTCATTCTAGGGGTGTGATGTAGCCCCCGTTTCATTATATGTCAGTTCAACTATAAAATGATGTTTGTAATTTTAAGTTTCATGTAAGTTTTACCTTGCCTATAAAGTGTTTGATTTTATGCATGAATCGAATTTGTTAACCCTTGTCTGGGGTGGATCATCGCAAAACTTTGGTGGGATGCATTACAAAGCTAACCAAACTTGTAATACATTTGATTAACATAGAACACTTCCTTTTTAAATCCCATCTCGCATGGACCAAATGGTTTTGGATCGAGCTTAATCTTTTTTACGTGGACCAAATGAAAGAAGAAAAGTGCAGGCCAGTGAAACTAAGAATTATAACATTTGCAATATTGAAGAATGTATGCATAGTGAAGGGTGGTGAAATCGAACCCTTGGAAGCACATTCTCTGTTTGCAAAAAAATATTCATTATTCCAAACTTTACCAACTTGTTTCTTATTATTTATATTCAATTACAATCTTTTAATCAATCTAAGAGAAACATTTGATTTTCTAGATAATTAAGAGAAAAGACATGTTTTAATGTTTGTGTTACTTAAATTGATACACAAGATCCTCATGGGACGATAATCTAGGGTTTTAAATTACATCTCGTTATTCCTTGGTTGTGCACTTACAATACATTGCTTTTGGCTGTGTCAAGTTTTCGGCACCGTTGTCGGGAACCTAGTGTACTTTTGATTTAAGTAGGCAACATTGTTATCATCTTGAACTTGATTAATCTAGATCTTATTGCTTAATTTCCTTTTGAATAGTATTTGTGCCATGCATTTGATTATTAGATTTTGGGTTGAATGATTATTTATTTTGTGCGGGTTTATATGTATCTTTTCGTTTTATTGTCCTGTTTGTAGGGAGGTTTTTGTAGGCGTTTTATAGTATAAGACCCATTTAGGATCAGAAAAATTACTACCATTTGATCAGGATTAGAAAAATTACTACCATTTGGTCCTGAACTAGAGCAAACGCTGTTAGGACGACGACAATCTTTAGCTGTTGTTGAGGCTACAAAGGGTGTTGAATCTTCTGCTCAATCTATAAAAGATGACAAAGAGCAAAGGGCACAAGAGCAAAGCATTAACGAAATGGTAAATGGTAACAGACCGCCACCGCTGGTAATTCAGCTAATAACCCAACCATTACCATAGGCTTCTATAGGACAAACACCACACATGTTAAGAGATTTCATGGGTCCTATGATGGCAGAACAATATTCTGACATCTAGCGGCCGCACATTCATGCCAACAATTTTGAGTTAAAGCTTGCCTTGATTAGTATCGTGGGACATAGCTCATTCGGTGGTAAAGCTGCCAAAGACCCGTATAACCATCTCTCCACCTTCTTGGAGATGTGTGATATGGTGAAGATGAATGGTGTCCCATACGATGCCATTAGACTGAAACTGTTCCCCTTTTTATTAATGGATTGGGCCAAGAACTGGCTGCAGTTTTTACCACCAGGAGCCATTTCTACACGGCAGGATATGGTTGAGTACTTCTTAGCTAAATATTTCAAGGATTTGGTAAGACGAATCTTGACAACTAAGGGATCACCAGACTATAACCATGTACATACCTTTTATATGGGACTAACCAGTCAGAAACACATAATGTTGGATTCTGCAGCTAGAGGTACATTCATGCTTAAAAGCCCAGATGAAGCAGTGCAAATGCTGGAAAATATGGCTCATAATAATTATTCATGGCCCTCTAACAAGAGCCCACTTATGAAAGTGGCTAAGGTGTAGTCCTTAGACACCTTTTCAAATGTCAATGCCAAGCTAGACAAATTGACCAGTCAGATGGCAGCCCTGGCAATGCATGTTTTAGTGCTTGACCAAAGTAGTTCTAGTGAACTTGTTGGTCCTAGTGATTTAGTTGAAGAGCAAGTTCATTATGTGGGGAATAGGGGATTTTATTAAACTTCAAATCAATTTTTGAACCAATTTCAATCCACATATCAAAATCAGGGACAACAAAAGCAGCAGCCGGTACCCAAGTTTTGTCATCCCAATAACCTATTCCATGAAAACTTCTCATGGGAAAATCAGAAAAATGTGTTGAACCCACAACCTATTAGTTAGCCACCTTCGGGCTTTACACAACCTATCCAGCCCAAGGAGACGCATGATGATTTAAAAGGAATTCTAGCACCATTCATGAAAAGCTCAGATTCTAAATTTCAGAAGAATGAAACTATAATTGGGGGACTTACTAATACAGTAAGGGACATGGGCACTTGCTCGAAAGGAGTACAACAGCAAATGAGACAGGTTGCTGACAGGATTAATGCTTTACAGAAGGGCTCGTTCCCTAGAAATACTGAGGTGAATCCTACGGAGCATTGCAAAGCTATTATACTTTGAAGTGGTAAAGAGCTGATCAGGACAGCTGAGGCTGATCAAACTCCTGACCCTGCTATACAAGAAGGGAAAGAAGAAGAACCTAGTCCTAGTGGAGAGGATCATTGAAAAGGGCGTTTGTCGCACACGCACTTCAAATAAAATTTAAATTAAGTATAGTTAGTGGCTTAACCTAGATCGTTCTCTATCGGAGGACTTATAAAATTCAATTCAATCTATTTAGTTTCTTGTTTAACAAAAACTAATAAAATAAAGAATAAATATAAAATTGGGGAGATTTTTGAATGAATTAAAAACTAATTAAAGCAAAGATTTTTAACTAAGAAAATCAATTAATTAAAGATGTAACCGGTTTAACTTTATACTTGAATGTTGCTTATCACTATCCCAAAAGATAAATTAGATAAATTATGGCCCCATAATTTAAATGCATCAAGACACCATGAATACAATTAAATTATGAATTTATCCCAACTAGAATAATTATGAATTAATTCTCAAAAGATTGCCCGTTCTCTACGAAACAAATCTTTCCACTCAATTAATATATTAACGCACGATGAATTGCTAAATCAACACTCAACCGAGATATTAAATTAACAAATCAAAGAGATAGATAATTAATTCACAGCTCATAAAATATCAAATTAAATATTAAAACATGAATTTAAAACAAGCATCCAATGTGCTACACAAAATCGATTATAAAATACTTGCCCCTCCATGGTTTAGAAAATCACAAATCTGTTCAAAAAAATTAAAACAGCAGAATTAAAATAGAATTAAGAAAAATAGGCTACAGAGAATTAAATATCCGGTCTTAAACTCGATCCGCATCTCCAATGCATGGTGTACTATCTTTCTATAATTACTGCTATATGTGCTTGGAAAAACCGCTGCATGAAGGCCGGGCGCAGATGGTACGTTGGGACAGTGCAGGGGTGTCAATGGAGATGGGTGCTGCTGCGTGTGCGTGATTGATGGCGCTGGGTGATGTTTGCGTGATGGAGAGATGGAGATTAGAGGATACTGCACTGGGATGCTGGGAAGAGATCACGTGGGCGTGAGTGCAGCGTGGGACGAAATGGATGAAGACGGCGCTGGCGTGATTGAAGAGATGATGATGGAGGCAGCATTGACGTATGGGGTTTGGCCGGGTCTTATGTTTTTCTTCTTCCGCATGGCCACTTCAAATAAGAGATCTTCCTTGGTAATTAATGCTTGTGGGCCTACATGACATCACCTCTCTTTCCAATTTCTTCCAATTCTTATGGCCCAAGAACACGCCTTTTTTCTATTCTTCTTCTTTACGTATTGCATGCAAAATAATAATAATAATAATAATAATAATAATAATAATAATAATAATAATAATAATAATAATAATAATAATAATAATAATAAAAACACAAAACAATAATATATTAAAATTACAAATATATAAATGAATAAATAATCAATTAACCCAAATTAAGCTCAAATATATATAGAGAAAAATTCTACTACTGTAAAGACTCGTATTTGGGTAGTGTTGAGAGATAGCCATTCTATGGGAATGCAACTATCTGGACAGTAGTGTAGTTGTCGATGTGAGCATTTTGACAGTAATTGGGCCCGATTCCGGATCGGGGCTCCGAGTGGCCCGATTGTTGACTTTTCGGGGTTTATTGGTTGACGTTGCATTTGAGCGGTCAATTGGGTTGGAAAATATCTGGATAGTGATGTGCTTGTCATTGTGAGCGTTTTGACTGTACTTGGGCTCAATTTGGAGTTCGTGACTCGGGAGGTCAATTAATATTTTTGGGATTTATTAATAAAAGAAAATGCAGAAATATAAATAGGAAGAGAGTAAGAGCTTCCACGTTACGTTTATGTGTTCGTGCGTTAGAGAGAGAGAGAGAGAGAGAGAGAGAGAGAGAGAGAGAGAATCTTGTAGCCATCGATTTGGGGCGTTTTAAGCTTGTTCGATCGTCAAGAATCATTCCAGGTAGGTGTTCCATTGATTCTTCACCCTTTTCTTGCTGTTTTATTAGATTAACATGTAAGAATTAGATGAAATCATGCAAATTCATGATGAATCCTAGGAATTGGGAAAAAATAGAAATTGAGCATGAAACCTAGATGATTTAGGTTGTTTGGTAGCCTAATATGGCTACATGATGTTAGAAACCCTTAATATGGATGAATTGTTGCTTAAAAATGGAGATTTAACGAGTATAATTGGGTTTTGGGATGAAATTGGGAAGAACACAGTCGGCAGTTCGCGACTATAGAACTGCTCAAGGCTAGCTTCGAGCAGAGTGTAAAGTAGAGCCTCGAGCAGGGAGCCTCGAGCATGTTGCTCGAGCTTAGAGTGTTGAGCGTCGAGCAAGGTGTCACAAGTAGGGTGTCTTGAGCAGTTGGGTAGTACAGTTCCCGTTTGACTGGACTGGACCATTTATATTGTAACCATTAAAGCAATATACTTAAGTTATAATGTAAATAATGAAATACCCCCTATTTGGATTCAAAGAAAAATACTACAAAAATAAATTCCCACTCTTTCAAAATGTGAAAATTGGGATTTAGTGCAAAATCTCGAAAAAATCCAATTTTTCGTAGAGGTGAATTTTTGGAAAGTGGGGTTAGACATCTCAGAAAAATCCCCAAAAATAAGATTATCTTAGTTATGATATAGAGACCCAACGCCGGGACTTTTTATTTCAAGAAAACAACTCCTATGGGTATCTCCTTCCTTGGTTAAGGAATGATGATCAATTTGTGAAGACTGGCTTTAGTTATAAAGGGAGTATGGTGAATGCCATATTGGTGTTGGTATGTTGATTTGAGGAATTGGGGCTTGGGCTCTATGACTTGTTGGGTTCTCACCGTGAAACACAGATGATGCTATGTGGTAGACGGGGCAGGCATATGCGCCGATGGCAGGTCTGCATGGTACTGTGGCCGGGCATATTGCGCTGTGGCCGTGGCAGGCATATGCACCGATGGCAAGCCTATGTGGCACTGTGTTCGGGCATATAGCGCTGTGGTAGGGCTGAGTGCCCTGAGCTGGGATCCTATTGAGGATCATGTTGAGCCGTTGAGCTTGTGGAGCTAAGGCTAAGTGCCCTGAGCTAGGATCCCGTGGAGGATCATGGACAAGCTGTCCTGTGTGGGCAGGTTGGGTCTTGATGTTTGTTTGCAGGCTGTGTCCTGATGATTGTGCACACTACACAGTGCACGAGTACACTGAGCATATAGTATAGACTTGTACGTTTGCATGATGTGGAGTTTTGGGGTCACCTACTGAGCTTATCGCTCACCCCTACTTGTTGTTTACCTTTTTCAAGTGTGACCCAAGACTAGTGGAGGACTTTCTTCCAGGAGGACGTGCCTACTACTCTGATGTATGATACAGTACTGTATTTTGTATTGTTTTGTATTGTATCCAGACATGGGTTTGTAGACAGTTGTATTTGCATACTATTTGTGGTGTGATGTCTGTATGACTGTTTGACTTATTATATACATGATGATTTATGGGAAAGTACAGGATTACCCTGGATGTATGACTGTACAAGGTTGCATGATTGAGACAACACCCGCGGTGTAGTCTCTATTGGTGCTAGTCACCAACCCCTTGACCTTTTGGGTGTGGGTAAGGGGAAGCCATGTTCATGGTTCCGGGTTCCCTGGAATTTGGGGGCGTGACAACAACGATAATGCAATTAAATCATTAAAATTGGGGAAAACTATTATAAAAATATATTAATTTAACAAAATATTAAATTAAAGCCCATAAATTAAATACAAATTTAATGACAAATTTCACAGTTATCAATCATTCATCTTACAGCCCAAGTAATAAATTTACTGGGAAGTCTCTACTTGTTTCTACACCAATTTCATATCCCCAACGGTTGCAAAAAAAGAAAAAACATGAAAAATACTCCAAGTTTGAGGAGTGTTTTAATAAACTGGAGATCAATATTCTGCTGATAGAGGCTTTGGAGCAGGTGCCTAGATATATGAAGTTTTTAAAGGATATGGTTGTCATCACCCGTTTTTGACCAGGCTCGTTGCTGGCTTTTGTGAAAAGGACTCCATGCTAGTTCATTCAGTTGATCCTAGAGTCATCCCTGAACAAGGCTCGCACAAACCATTAAAGAAAAGAAAAACACAGAGTCACCACCAAGCAAATTAAAGGTGTGATTGGACACCTAGAAAAAGAAAGGGTCTACGGTTCCAGAGAATTAGGTTCGGGAGTCGATTACGTGTGGGGAAGGAAGAAAAACTCTTGCACCCCCACAACGCCCACAATTGGTACCTAGTCTTGATCTATGAGTGTTTGCTTGCTTTATTATTTATTCTAAAAAAAGAGTTTTTGTATTTTTAATTTTAAGAAAAAAAAAGATTTTAGGATCTTGGCCTTAAAACAACAAAGAAAAAGATTTTAATAAAGTAAATAAAAAGGGACATTCTAATTTTAGAAAAAGAATGTGGGATCTAGGCTCATGTGACAGTATTGCATTTTTATAAGAAAACAAAAGTAATTTTCCTTTTTTTAAGAAAAGAAAACAAAAGCAATTTAAATTCAAATAAGAAAATACTGCCACAATTGATATTGACCCAGACAGACTAGGATGTGAGCATCTAGAGCTCAACCCTCATGACTACCCAGGCCTTGTTTAAATTTTCTAGAGAAGATTTAAGTTTTGTTTTTTTATATTTTTTTTAACAATAAAGGAGAGAAAGATATGCAAAATGTTTGTTTTTTTTGTATTTTCATTTTTTTAAACTATGAGAAATAATGAAAAAAAGAAAATAGAGAAATTTTGGGTTTTATGTTTAAAAACAACACAAATAAAATAAAATAAACAGAAATAGAGAACCTGAAAGAATGAATGATGCAGGTTTGAGTTCCTTTTCCCTTCAAGTGACGCTTTCCTAAAAACACAAAGGTTAGAAAAAAGAAGCCTTTCCAATCTCAGCTCCTTCCCATGAAGAACAGTGATTCTGGGTGCTTTCCCCTTTGCAAATGAGTATATATTTCTTTGAAAATTTCCAGGGTACGCTCTCTCTCCCTCTCTGATTTTTATCTCTAAGAAATCTAGTCAGAAAGCTCTCTCCCGGAATAACCTCTTTTGTTACTTCATTATTGATGCCCTCCTTGCCTCTTGGGGCAGTCTATTTATAGAAATCCCAGGGGAGACAGCCCGTGCCTCGGTATTTATTGGATACCTTACAGTCCCCATGAGTCAACTACATCGTTCCAATGAATTAATGACTTCGGAAATGGGATTCTCGGTTCCCAGCGATTTACAATAATTCACAATTCCCGTGCTTTGAAAAAGGAGTCCCAATGCCTGAAAATAAATAAATCGTTTGGGATTATTTAATCCTCTGTTGTACCTGGACGCTTTGGTGGGTAAGGGCGGAATGCATTTCCGGATGTATTGGAGCCGTTGGGAATTAATAGTTATGCAATCCCCAAGGTCAACTGTGATGTCCCGAGGAAAATGACATTTAATTACAGAGGTCTTCTGTCCCTATGCTCAAAAATGGAGTTCCGAGACATTTGAATTTAATATTCGGAGACTCCTCAATTCCCACGCTTAAAAAGGGGGTTCCGAGACACTGGTGGCATTTAATGCACTTAAAAAGAATTTTCTGAATTTTTCAGAGTCTCGGTGCTTTAGAGTCACTCCCAGACCTATAAAGGAGCTATTTTGGAGTTTTTCCAAATTATTGACCAGGTTTGACCTCCGGATCTGGGCTTATTCCGGATCAGTGGCCTTATTCCGCATCAATAGGTCCTTATTTCGCATTAACAAGTCCTTATTCCGCACTAATGAGCTTATTCCGCATCAATGGGCTTAGCTCGGATTTGACCAGGTTTGACCTCCGGATCTGGGCTTATTCCGGATCAGTGGCCTTAGCTTGGATTTGACCAGGTTTGACTTCCGGATCTGGGCTTATTCCGGATCAGTGGCCTTATTCCGCATCAGTAAGTCCTTATTCCGCATTAGTGGGCTTAGCTCGGATTTGACCAAGTTTGACCGCCGAATTTGGGCTTAGTCCGGATTTGACCAGGTTTGACCACTGGATTTGGGCTTAGTCCTGATTTGACCATGTTTGACCGCCGGATTTGGGCTTAGCCCGCATCAATGGGCTTAGTCTGGATTTGACCAAGTTTGACTGCCGGATTTGGGCTTAGTCCGCATCAACGGGCTTAGCCCGGATTTGACCAAGTTTGACCACCGGATCTGGGCTTATTTCGGATCAGCGGGCTTATTCCGCACTGGTGGGCTTGGTCCGGATTTGACCAAGTTAGCTCGGATTTGACCAAGTTGGCCCGGATTTCGCGTTTCTCTAAAAAATTCCAGGCGTGGGCTTAATCACCACGTGGCAACTCTACTTGGGTTTCCTTGGGCCTCCCTTGTTCTCACTTGCTGTGTAAGGAGAGTGCCTTTGTATATATACTGGGCGAAGGAGAAGCAAAACTGGCAATGTAGGACAAAGATGCATATGAAGAATCAAAATTCGTGGAAAATTGACAGATTTCTTGGGCAACTTCAAAAATTCATAACTTTCTTCACAGAGCTCGGATTAGGGCCAAATTGGTCTTGTTTTGCTCGAAATTCTGTTATCTATCTTCTGAAAGTAGAATCACTCCAAACGGATCATCCGTTTAGGAGAAAAGTGGGAAATACCGCACAGAGGTACATGATAAAGTGAGCATTCTGCCCGTCTGATTCAAAAATTCATAGTTAATTGCATAGAACTCAGCTTACCCTCAAACCAGTTGGAGATGATAGATAAAGATGTTATCTAACTAATGCAATTGACTTTATTCATATCCAATGAGTATTGAGAAAGTTATTGGCAAAATAGTGCGCTGCATACTGGTTCTCTCCCCCAAATTTGTACAAGGTTTGGTTGCCAACTTTGAAAAATCATAATTAATTGAATATAGCCTGGAATATTCTAAAACCAATTGGAAATGATAGATAA
Source organism: Taxillus chinensis (assembly GCA_023512835.1). NCBI lineage: Eukaryota > Viridiplantae > Streptophyta > Magnoliopsida > Santalales > Loranthaceae > Taxillus > Taxillus chinensis. The sequence goes on from CM042086.1 coordinate 26,815,932, forward strand.
ATATGTTGTTTAATAAACGCAATTGACTTTGTTGGATTACGACAAGTATCGGGGAAGTTATTAATAAAATAGCGGGCTGCCCACCGGTTGTCCAATTCAACTTGGTACTTTTGTCATAATCATTTCATTTCTCCTCGGAATCAAGTGTGGTCAAGTGCGTTGTTCTCCGAATGTGATCCTCTATCACTTAGTGGTCCTTTGCCAAGTACGGTTGTGATCTAACCCGGTCAAAATGGGGTACAACAATGGTCACAACAAAAAGATGGCATGAAGATCATGAGTTGGTGGGGCTTACCCATTAGTGTAGTGTTGTGCTACAACAAAAATTACCACCAAAACTTTCAGATCTAGGGAGTTTTATAGTACCTTGTATAATAGGAGGCTCTAGATTTAAAAAGGCTCTTGGTGATTTGGGTTCCAGTATTAATCTCATGCCTTTGGTGATTTATTAGGGATTGGGTATATAGGGTATGGAGCCCACTTTGATTTCATTACAGTTAGTAGACAGGTCAGCCAGGGTTCCAGAGGGAATTTTAGAGGATGTACTTGTTAAGATGGATAAGTTTATTTTTTTGGTTGATTTTGTAGTGTTAGGTATGGAAGAGGATTGAGGAATACAGCTCATCCTTGGTCAACCATTTTTTAGGACATGATGTGCTTTGATAGACATTTAGCATGGAGCTCTTACTCTTCACAAGGATGAAGAGGCAGTCATGTTCCACATGGCTCAGTCCATTAAACATCCACAAGAAAATGCAGTGAGTTGTTATTGGCTAGATTCAGTAACCAACTGCATTGATGAGCTTTTCTTAGAAGACTTAATAATAGTAGATATGGACCAACAACTTAGCCACTGTGATCTATTAGGAAACACTTACTGTGAAGAGCCACTGTAGGGAGAAGTGGCTGAACTACATGTTATTGAGAAAACCTCCGTACCAGCTCTTCCAGAATTGAAGCAATTTCCAGAACATCTAAGGTATGAATTCTTAGAGTACACCAGTGCTTACCCTATTATCAAAGCTGCAAGGCTTTTTGAGGTGGAGAAGGGCAGGTTATTAGAGCTTCTGGGGGCTCATAAAGGAGCAATGGGTTAGACTTTAGATGATATTAAAGAGATAAGTCCAATCATGTGTATGCATATAATACTGATGGAAGAGAATTTCTAGCCATCAGTAGAGCGCTAGCGAAGACTTAATCCAGCAATGAAAGAGGTGGTACGTAAACAGGTACTGAAATGGTTGGATGTTGGCATCATCTATGCTATATCAAATAGCCAGTGGGTCAGCACTGTTTAGGTTGTCACTAAACGAGGGGGAATGACAATGGTAAAGAATGAGGATAATGAGCTGATCCCTTCCAGAACAGTTACTGGCTGGAGGGTATGTATTGATTATAGGAAATTGAATACAGCAATAAGAACGGATCATTTTCCATTGCCTTTCATTGATCAGATGTTAAATCGTCTGGCTGGATTTTCTCATTACTGTTTCTTAGATGGCTATTCATTATACAATAAAATAGCCATTGCTCCAAGTGATCAGGAAAAGACAACATTCATGTGTCCATTTGGCATGTATGCTTTCAGGAGGATGCCCTTTTGACTCTATAATGCACCAACAACATTCTAATGGGTCATGATGGCTATCTTCCATGGCCCGGTGGAAAACATTATGGAGGTATTTATGGATGAATTTTGTGTTATGGGTCATCTTTTGATAATTATTTAAACAATTTAATTATTATTTTGAAATGGTGTGAAGAAAAGCACTTAGTCCTTAACTAAGTGAAGTGCCATTTTATGGTCCAAGAAGGCATTGTCTTGGGCCATAAAATTTCTGTTACTGGGTTGGAGGTGGACAGAGCCAAGATATCTATCATTAAAAGATTGCCTCCTCAAACTAATATAAAAGGAGTTAGAAGTTTTTTAGGACATGCTGGGTTTTACCGAAGGTTTGTTAATTTTTTTCTCAGATTGCTAAACCTTTAAGTACTCTGCTAGAAAAAGGATACTCCTTTCCAATTTACTGTTGGTTGCACGTTAGCATTTAAAATTCTAAAAGAGAAGCTCACTTCTACTCCAGTAATTGCTACACCAGACTGGACATTGCCATTTGAACTGATATGTAATGCTAGTGATTATGCTGTAGGAGCTATGTTGGGGCAATGAAAGGGCAAGGTGTTCAGGGTCATTTATTATGCTAGTAAGACTCTGATTGAGGCTCAACAGAATTACACTACCACTGAAAAGAAACTGTTAGTTGTGGTGCTTGCTTGCTAAAAATTCAAACCATATATGTTGGGGTCTAAAATTATTGTCTATATTGATCATGCTTCCATTCGATATTTGTTTGGGAAAAAGGATGCGAAGCCGCGTTTATTTCATTGGGTCTTGCTTTTATAGGAATTTGATTTGGAAATCAAGGACATGAAAGGCTTAGCTAGCAGAGTTGCTGATCATCTTTCTCGTTTAGATTTAGGAGAAGGGGATAATAAAGAGATTGAGATTCAAGCATCTTTTCTTGATGAGCAGTTATTTGCTTATGATGTAACATTGTCATGGTTTGCTGATATTGTGAACTATTATGCTTGTCAGATTGTTCTTACAGAATTTACTTCTCAGCAAAAGAAGAGATTTTTCCATGATGTGAAGTGCTATATATGGGATGATCCTTTCCTTTATAGGAGGTGTGCAGATCTGTCACGCCCCGGATTTCCAACCCGAGGAAACCGGTACGTGACTCCCCTTTTACCTGCACGGAGGGCAAAGGGGTTAGGATACAAACTAAGAATTTAACATTTTAAACATCCACAACACATTCAAGAAAGTAATGTTCATAAAAGCAATCCAAACCAGTTTATTACAGCAAAATCCTTTCCAATCCCATCCCCACTGGGGTTACATCAATTCCCATAAAAAAACAAAACATAAATGGAAGAGTGTAAAATAAATATGGTCTTCCACCTTGGTGTATCCACCTAACGCCTATAAGTCCCTGGAAAACAAGCAAACACAGTAGGAGGGGTGAGCAACCATAGCTCAGTAGGGATCAAGTCTCCCCAACCCTTCCCATGCTCCTAATGGCTACATGCATGTGCACAGGTGTAGTGACGTGACAGTATTAGGAAAAAGAAAATAAAACATTCCACACAAGTGGGCATAACCCCAGCCCCAGCCACACTGGCTAACAAACCACATCTCAAGAAAGTAATTTAACCGCCTCTTCAGGCTACTGGTTTAACCGCCTCTCAGGCAAAGTAGTTTAACCGCCTCTTCAGGCCAGATACCACAGTCATGCACACAACACACACCACGGTCACTCAAGCATAAAACCAAACACTTGGTGTGCACCCATTCACAAGGGCACAAACCTAGCCATTCAGGCAATAGAACAAACACCCAGCATGTATACATACACCAAATCACAAGTCCAGCCACACAGACATATTACCAAACACGTAACGGGCATATACACACAGCTATGTTCACACAGGCATTTCATCGAACATATAGCATGTAACAACAGAATCACACCAAAATGCCACTGAAGGCCAACATCCATATAGGAGATCACACCTATATGGATTACATATGTATATATAAACAGATATAACTCTACAATCTGCCCTAGAACCCTAGGACAGAGGAGGATTTAGGAAGAACAGAACCCCTACCTCAAGTAAAAGGCAACAACACCGCAATACTGTTCCCACGCCGAACGCTGTCCGCCCACAAGACACCGATCACCCACGCAAGATGCCCGGCAGCAACCAGGAGCTCTCCTTCACTCTCTCTCTCTCTGCGACGGCTGGTGGAGCAACAAACCCTAAACCTAAAACAGAGGGGCTTCTCCTCCTTATATACACAACACAACATCAAAACGACGTAGTTTTGATTAAGTGAATCCCAGCATCAAAACGACGTAGTTTTGATGGAACAAGCTATGACCTTCCCACATCCATACACACCAAAATATTCACAATTCCAACATGGTCCTTTGGGAAAAGATGATTAGAATGACAAAACCAAGATAACCATGCAAAAACATGCTTGCACGCCAATTTGAACGCCAATTCCCCAATTGACGTGTAGCTCCAAATGTACTCAAACTTCACCCCAAGCCTCCTTGCATCTTGTAGAGGTCTAGGAAGCAAAAATATGCTTGCACGTGAAATGGGTGAATTCACGTGCAGCTCCAAATGCTCTGAAATTTCTGTGGTAGATAGAGGACCTCATTCTAAGAAACTTTTGTTCTTGCACGCCAATTGTTTGAGGCCATCTTCTAGGTCAAAAGTGAGCTCCAAGATCAGCCAAAACAGCTTAAAACCGCCTGTATACGCATAGCATCTTCCTAGGGCATAAAGGTACGTTATCACTTGTCACATGCACCTCCCAAAAGTCCCCTCTTGGGCTCATCTCTTACCTCAAACTTGTGCACCAACATCCAAGACGTTTGTGGTTAACTTCTTACACACGGGTTACACATGGGTCATTACAAGATCAGATGATCAGACATTGTATACTAGAGGATTAGGTGCAAGATATTTTATATAATTGCCATGCTTCAGATTATGCAAGCCATTTTGGTGTTCAAAGGACTCTGTCTAAAATTTTATATTGGTTTCTTCTGGCCGACAATGTTTAAGGATACCTACACATTTATCAAATCTTGTGACAGATGTCATCGTATGAGGGGTATTACAAGACACCAGGAGTTGCCTCAGATAGGGGTCTTAGCTGTTGAATTATTTGATCTCTAGGGTATTGACTTCATGGGCCCATTTCCTCCATCTTTTGGGTTTTCTTATATTTTGCTTGTAGTGGACTATATGTCCAAATGGGTAGAAGTTGTGGCAACTAGGACTAATGAGGCTAGAGATGTCACTAAATTTCTACGCTGAAACATTTTTACACGGTTTGGTACACCCCGTGTAATTATTAGTGATGAAGGATCTCATTTCTGTAATAAGTTATTTGATAACTTATTAAAGAAATATGGTGTACAACACAGGAAAACTCTGCCTTCTCGTCCATAGGCTAATGGCTAGGTCAAGGTCTCTAACAGAGAGATTAAATAAATACTGGAAAAGACAGTTGGAACAAGTAAGAAGGACAGATCCATGAAATTAGATGATGCATTGTGGGCTTATCGTACAACGTATAAGACACCAATAGGGATATCTCCTTATCGATTAGTGTTTAAGAAAGCCTGTCATTTGCTAGTCAAGATGGAGCATCGAGCTTATTAGGCTATCAAAAAGCTCAATTTGGAGCTACAACAGCTGGGAAACAAAGGTTGATTCAGCTGAATGAGTTGGATGAGTTTAGATTGGAAGTATATGAGAACTCTAAGCTTTATAAGGAGAAAAGCAAGCTTTGGCACGACAAGAAGATTAATCCTTATACATTTAAGCCTGGTTAGCAGGTGTTGCTTTTCAATTCCAGGTTGAAATTATTTCCAAGCAAGCTTTGGTCTAAATGGATGGGACCTTATATAGTTCATCAAGTCTTCCTATATGGCAGTGTTAAGGTTGAGTTGCAAGCTGGTGATGTTTTAAAGTAAATGGACAGTGGCTCAAGCATTATTTTGTTGAAGCGGAAGGCAAGACAGTTGATAACATCTCACTCACTGGTTAATGGAGGTGCTGGTCTAGCTAAAGACAATAAAGATGCACTTAATGGGAGGCAACACATGTTTATATCCTTTTACTTACTTTTTCTTTAATGGTTATGCATTTAGGTTTACTTTTTTCCTAACCTGGTTCATTAAGTCAAAAAGAAAACAAAACTTTGCACGTAGCGATGCACGTGGTGCTAGTCGCCTCGTGCAGTCGCCATGTGTGGCCAATATTGTATCTAGGTTATTTTGAAAAAAAGGATATGCATGTAGTGACTGCACGTGGCGCTATTTGCCATGTGCAGCCAATTTTGAGACTGCATTAATATATAAGAAAAACAGGATACTTTATTTAACACGTAGCACCTGGACGTGGTGGTATATATATATTGTGGTGATGATGGGCCATCAAGATAGCAAATGTGTCATCAGCACGTGCAAATAATTCGTGCATATATTTAGGTAGTAGGCACCAACTTTTGAAATCAATTTCAGCGGGAATTTGATAGGAGGTAAATTTGTAAGTTGCGATGTCAACACGTGCACCGTGATGAGTAGCCATAATTTCTCAGCATCCTTCATAATATCACATGAGCGGCTGTATTTTGATCTAATTAAGACATGTGCTGCTCTTTTGTGTGCTATATAAGGCTAGGTGGAAAGACAAATTGATCAATCTTTCCACAATAGCAATGTTACTTCTAGTGCATGGCATGCACTTCATTGGTCAATAGTGGATACGTGCAGCTCTCTCTCTTGGCTGTACTCTTTTCCGTTTAATTTTTACAGCAATAGTTTGGTGTTCTTATGGAGAAGCCTTCTAAATTCAGTCAAGGTTTGCATGCTTATGATGCGTCTGACATCTATCCGGGCCATCTTTTGGATTATAATTTATTTGCTCAGACTAATTTTTCTTAGTCAGTAAAAATTGATGACCGTATGGAATCTACTGGTGTGCGCAAGTTGGTGGCAGGACCCTGCTAACTCTTGTTCACTGAAATTATTGAATTTTATTAGATGGTTGAGGTGGTGTAGGATAAAGAGGAGGACGAAATAGTGATTATTGGTTCTATAAAAGGTCGAGATATTCAGATTTCTAGTTCTATTATTCATTCAATTTTTGATCTCCCTGAGGTAACTGTTGCTTTTCCTAATTATACCTCTCCCACTTTTGGTTAATTAATACACTATACTAGAAAGTGGGATAAGCATAGGTAGCATACCAAAAATAGTTTTACTGATTGATACCATTTTTTAGCTCATGTTGTGGGAAAATGTTTGTTTTCCCAAAGGAAGGGTACTAATGGTATGCCTAAAGAGCATTACAGTGCATGTATAGTATTGATCATGATTTGAGAGTTGATTGGGTTTCAATGATATTTAAGCATTGAGTGAAGTTTTTGCATCATAAAAGTTTTGGTTTCCTTTTCTCATATCATGATTAATTAGTAACCTATTTTATTTTGTCATCGTGAGGGTATTCCTTACCATAATTGTAATATCCTACGCGAGTTTTCTGGATGGACATGTGGCAGCTAAAATGTTGCGTGCATGGTATAAATGGACTTCTAGGTCACAACAAGAGCAAGAACAGAGATCCTCATATAAAGAGAAAACTCCTAGACAGTAGTCAATCCATGTTACCTCTACTTTTGAGTATTTTCGAGTACCCTCTCCTCCAACGGAAGAGGATGCTACAGTTGACATACGTGCTCAATTACATTCTCTACGGGCCTCTTATGTGTACAGAAATCAGCAAGTGGAAAGTGTGTAGAATTGTTGGGATCATTATGGTCCCTCTTTGATTTCTAATGTTGATGTTATAAATTGTGCTTATGAGACTGGTGAATTGTCTCAATTTTAGCGGGATGAGTTACTTCATGACTTGATTGATCCTCTTGCAGCTACTACACCAACTAGAGAGTTTCTTTCTTCATCCCATTTTCCTATTTCACCAGAGCATGTAGTAATTACTAGATAGCATATGGATTCCTGGTTTACTCAGTTGGAGCGTATTACAGGTGAGCTGTAGAGGGGGCAAGAAGAGATCACATAGCAGCAGCGAGAGCAAGCTAGTCGCTTGGATAAATTTATTAAAAATTGTTTCGCAAGAGCAAGTCCCACTCTAGGTCACCTTTCTAGGACTCCTCATCTCATCATCCAGTGGAGGGTTTTGATCCTGTTGCTTCCCACATGGTTGAGTAACATTCGTTTCATTCTGCACACGCTTTTCTTACAGAGGCTCCTTTCTTTCTGGAGGCTTCTCAGTCTTCTGTAGACCCTTTTTATCATCTTCTATCCTAATATGCAGATCCTATTGCGGTTTCATCTTTCACACAACATATTGAAGTCCCAACTATTGCTACTCCTATACAGAGTTGGTATCCTGACATTCTTATGGTTCCTTCAGATCTTACTCTATCGGCTTCACTAACTCTGGGACAACGTGTGCATATAAGTTTTCTTCTTGCTTTGGAGGCATCTTTTGCTGTTGTAGCTTATTATGCTTTTATGACTTCCGCCGAGGAGGAAGGCTTGGAATGTTTTGTTGGAACCCTTTTACCATTATTTCCTCAAGACCTCCAATGCATTACCAGTACTGAGTGGTTGTATACTGAGGACATTAACCAGTTAACACGGGTTTTGCTATAAGTGATGCGCCTTGAACCAGAACATTATCCAAAATGTGAACAGATTGAAATCTTACATACGTTTCAGGCTTCATTTCCCACTAACACAAATGCTTTTAAGGTTCAAATTCGTGGAGATGCCACCGATTTTCGCACTTGGTCCTCTTTGTCTTATGTGCTCATTCCTGTATAAATTGAGGACCATTATGTTCTCCTGCATTTGGGTTTGAGGGAAGGACGGATCATCTTGTATGATTTTTATCAGGGTTATGGGTTTCAGACTTGTATAATAAAAATCAAGAATGGTGTTGTCTGTCGGGTTCGGAGTGCATTGAAGGATGAAGGACTTCTCTGAAATAGGCTGCCTTTTCATTCTAGACAGGATCTAAGCTTCCCCAACAACCTAATGCTCATAGTTGTGGTGCTTTTGTTTGTTATTATATTATTGCCATCTTTCAAGGCTGTGCTTCTTGGTCTTCTAGTGAGGTTGATGAAGATTTTTTCAAACTCGTTGAGGGAGATGGTGACTCGTATGACATTTTATTATTGTACTACTTCTTAATAACTATCTCATGGACATTTTTTTTGTTCTTTTGTTCTTATGTTATTTGCACTGCGGACATTGCATCTTTCTAGTATGGGGAAAAGGGTGTCCCATTTTTAAATTTCAAATTTCCACCACTTTCTTATTTTGCATTTGCAATGCATATGTTTCCCTTTTTTATGATGATAACATGTTGATTGGTGGTAGTGCTAAGTTTTTCTAGTTAATATTGTCTTTTCTTATGCTTTGAATGAGATCAATATGTACCGAGCTGCCACTTTGATGTATGCTGAGTTATTATGTGCATAGAGTTTGCTGCTCTAACTGTAGTCTTGTGTGATCAGAGAGAAATAGTTTTATCCTTATACTCTTTTATGGTGTGTTAATTCTCATGGTTGATGAGCTTATTCTAGTGCGTTTGATGTTGCAATGCAGTGATTGGTTAGTGTGAGCTGTTGGGGCTGAAGTTATGACCCTTATTGATGTGAATTTTGGTTGATGCCTTGGGTGAGTGGTTGTATTGTGTTTTATTTTCATTTCTTTTGGTGCTGCCATGACATTATCCTAACAGAAATATTGAGATAAAGGTTACTGAGAAAGAAAAAAGAGAAAATATTCATTGAGTGTTATTGATAGCACACCGTCAAAAACAAAATTGGGAATTATTCATCTCTACTTATCTATTGAAAAAAAAAAAAAAAAAAAATAAGGAAAAGCTAAATCAACACTACTTTTTATTTTGTCTTGGTTTATGGTATATATTAGTAGGCAACATTTGCAAGTCGTTTGTTGCTTATTAGTTACATGTAAAAAAGTGCTTAAGTCATTATGACACTTTAGTGTAGGGAGTATGTTGTATAACTTCAAGCATTAATATGATATTCACCTCTCTTTGTGGTTTTATAGCAAAGGCCAATTAGGCTAGTGGTAAGATTTGTTGTATCATTGCAATGTATAATTCAAGTTCACTGTTGTACGGTCTGAAAACCCTTAAAGAATCTGAGATTAAGTGATGTGAGGCAATTATTTGAGTGAGGCAGCTTTATTCACCTTGTGAGAACTCTACAGGTAGTTTAGTGTTTGTTTTTCACATTTTAGATTAGTTTACATTGAATGAGGTTGTCATGATAGTGCATAGCGAGATGATGTAGTTTGATCATAATACATTGTTGGAATTATCAAATGTGGATGACTAGTTGCATTGAGTCTATCTTTCAAATTTTGTTTTGGATTTCTTAAGGTTTCACCTTTCTCTTTTCTCTTTTACTTGATGGGCAATGTTTTAGTGTGGAGGAATTTGACACATGGGAATCGTGTGTGTTTTTATGCACGTGTTAGCTCAGAAAGTGGCAATTTATGTATGTATTTGTTGCCGTTTTACTCACTAATTGAGAAAAGTGTGTTTTATAGTATATGTCTTGTATTTTGTCTCGTTTCGTGTTTTTCTTTGTCTTTCTGTGAGATTATTTATAGGAATGCCAAATTTAGAATATGTCAAATAGTCATAAAACAATATATAATATAACTGTCCACAGACTCATGTTCGGGATACAATATAGAAGCCATAGAATACAACTACCATACATCATAGTAATGAGCACGTCCTTCTAGAAGAAAGTCCTTTACTAGTCTCGGGTCACACTTGGAAAGGCTAAATAAGAAGTAGGGGTGAGCGACAAGCTCAGTAGGTGACCCTAAAACTCCACATCATGTAAACATGCAAGTCTATACTATATGCTCAGTGTACACGTGCACCGTGTAATGTGCACAATCATCAGGACTCAGCCTACAAACAAACATCAGGACCTAGCCTGCTCACACTGGACAGCTTATCCATGATCCTCAACAGGATCCTAGCTCAGGGTACTAAGCCGTAGTTTCACGAGCTCAACGGCTCAACACGATCCTTAACAGGATCTCAACTCAGGGCACTCAGCTTTAGCTCTACGAGTTCAACGACTCACAAGCTTAATGGCTCAACCCAGGCCTTAGCCTGTCACGTCAACCACATAGTATCACCTATGCCTCAAGGTGAGAACACAAACAAGTCATGGAGTCTAAGCCCCAAATCCTCCAACTAACATACCAACACCAGTATGACATTAAGGTTTATAACACTCTCTTTATAATTGAGGCCAGTCTTCACAAATCGATCCTCATGCCTTAACCCCCAGACACTCACAAACACATGTTTTACTCAACAGACTACAAAATTACATATCCGAACTAATATAAATCAGTTCTTAACCACATATTTTATGCTAAACCATTAGATCTAACCTAAAATTAGATTTTCCCAAAAACTTAGGGTTCATACTCAATTTCATAAATCATGATAAATTCGTGCATATTCAAAGACAGGATCGAACTAAGAGGTTCAAACACCTACTTGAAGTGATTCTTTGAGCTCCACGAACCCAAATCGCCAAGGCTTCAAGCTTCCAAGCTCTCTCTCTCTCTCTCTCTCTCTCTCTCTCTTTCTCTCAAATGCACCAACGTGATAGCATAAAGTGAAAGCTCTTTCTTTTCATTCTATTTATATTTTTGCCAATCATTGACTAATAATTGACCTCCAAGGTCACGAACTCTAAATTAAGTCAAATTACTGCCAAAACGCTCGAAATGACGAGCACAACACTAGACAGATATTATCACCCTCAAACAACCACCCAAACGCAAAGTCAACCTATAAACTTCGAGAAAGTCAACAATCTAGCCACTCAGGGCCCCGACTCGGAATCAAGCCCAAGTACTGTCAAAATGCTCACATCGACGGCTACGCTACAGTCCAGATAGTTGCATTCCCATAAAATGACTATCTCTCAATCCTACCCAAATACGATTCTTTATAGAAGTGTTTATGGAAGAGGAGTAAAGGGATAATGAATAAAGATGAAATGTTTGCGAGGGGGAGTGGAATTGGAGTTGGTGAGTTTTTTGGATCAAAATCGGAGTATGAAAGAAGAACATTGGAGAACACAAATGGTTGAGAGGATCATCAAAGGAACAGGAGAAGGATTCATTGAGAACATTCAAAGAAGTCAAGCTTTACTGAGAAAATCAAGTATATCTTTAAATGTAACTATGGTCTGTATATACAATACGTCTGGCTAGTTTCTTTCATTCTAGGGGTGCGATGTATCCCCAATTTCATCACGTGTTAGTTCAACTGTAAAATGATGTTTATAATTTTATGTTTCATGTAAGTTTTACTTTGCCTATAAAGTGTTTGATTTTATGCATGAATCGAATATGTTGGCCCTAGTCTAGGGTGGATCATGGAGAACTTATGTGGGATGTGTTACAGAGCTGACCAAACTTGTAATACATTTGATTCGTATAAAACACTTCCTTATTAAATCCCATCTCGCATGGACCAAATGGTTTTGGATCGAGCTTAATGTTCTTTGCATGAACCAAATGAAAGAAGAAAAGGGTAGGCTATTAAAACTAAGAATTATAACATTTGCAATATTGGAGAACGAATGCATAGTGTAGGGTGGTGAAATTTGTCATGCCCCCGAATTCCAGGGAACCCGGAACCAGGAACATGACTTCTCCTTGCCGGCACCCGAAAGGTCAAGGGGTTGGTGACTAGCACCAATAGAGACTACACCGCGGGTGCTATCTCAAATATGTAACCTTATACAGTCATACATCAAGGGTAATCCTATACTTTCCCATACATCATCATGCACATGATAAGTCAAACAGTCATACAGATATTACATCACAAACAGTATGCAAATACAACTGTCCATGGACCCATGTCCGGGATACAACACACAATAAAATACAGAATACAGTACTGTATCATACACCAGAGTAGTGGGCACGTCCTCCTGGAAGAAAGTCCTCCACTAGTCTCGGGTCACACCTGAAAAGGGGTAAACAACAAGTAGGGGTGAGCGACAAGCTCAGTAGGTGACCCCAAAACTCCACATCATGCAACACATATAAGTATATACTATATGCTCAGTGTACTCGTGCACCATGTAGTGTGCACAATCATCAGGACTCAGCCTGCAAACAAACATCAGGACTCAGCCTGCAAACAAACATCAGGACTCAGCCTGCTCACACAGGACAACTTGTCCACGATCCTCCATGAGATCCTAGCTTAGGGCACTCAGCCCTAGCTCCACGAGCTCAACAGCTCAACTCAGGCCTTGGCCTGTCCACAACGCAATATGCCCGGCCACAGTCGCCACATAGGCTTGCCATCGGTGCATATGCCTGCCACGTCAACCACATAGCACCATTAGTGCATCACGGTGAGGACCCAAACAAGTCACGGAGTCCATGCCCTAATAGCTCACACCAACATACTAACATTAGTATGGCATGTCATTCTCAATATTTCCTTTAGAACTGTAGCCAGTCTTCACAAGTAAATCCTCAATCCTTGATTTATGAAGGAAGTACCCATAGTAGCTATTTTCTTGAAATCAAAAGTCTCGGCATTGGGTTCCCATATCATAAATAAGATAATCTGATTTTTGGGGATTTTTCTGAGATGTCTAACCCCACTTTCCAAAAAGTTATCACAACGAACTTTTGGGTTTTTTCGAGATTTAACACTAAATCCCAATTTTCACATTTTGAAAGAGTGGAATTAATTTTTCTAGTATTTTTCTTTGAATCCAAATGGGGGGGGGGGGGGGTATTTCGTTATTTACATTGTAACTTAAGTATATACTTAAATGTATAGATTGGGTATCGGTTGCAATGTAAATAGGTCTAGTCCAGTGCTGTCCAGTGTCCAGTTACACTGCAGGAGCTACGACTCGTAGCTGCGGAACGGCAACTCGTAGCTGCGGATATGCGGAACTGCAGTGTGCCTTGAAGACTTGAAGCGAGGTTACGACCTTTGACCTACGAGGCAACGAATTTCGACCCTTCGGCTACGAACTACGAGGCTACGAACTACGAACTACGAGGCTACGAACTATGAACTACGAATTATGAGGCTACGAACTACGAGGCTATGAACTACGAACTACGAACTACGAACTACGAGGCAACGAACTATGACCCTTCGACCCAGAACTTCGGGTCTTCATCATTTCGACCCAGGAACGCACCCAGGGTACTGTTCATCGTCGTTTTCACCTGTTCTTCGTCTGAAACGCGCCCAGAAACTCCTAGACGCTCACTAACACCCCTGTTTCGCAACAAACTACGATATCTACCTCAAAACGCGTCCAGAATGCCTCTAAATCGCGCAGAACAATAGAAACACATATAAAATTCTAGATTTCCAGAAATTTAGATCTAAACCTAGATTTCCATGGTTGACTTATCAACCCTCATGAAAAACACAGTAAATCAACCCCAAAATCATAGAAACATATATCCACAATGATATAAAATAGTTCTTAACCACAGATCTTATGCTAAACCATTAGATCTAACCCAAAATTGGTTTTGCCCAAATTCTAGGGTTCATGCTCAATTTCATAAATCATGATAAATTCGTGCAGATCCAAAACAAGAGAGAGATAAGAAGTTCAAGGACACCTACTTGAAGTGAATCTTTGAGCTCCACGAACCCAAATCGCCCCAAATCGCGAAGGCTTCCAAGCTCTCTCAAGCTCTCTCTCTCTCTCAAACGCACAAACGTGATAACGTAAAGTGAAAGTTTTTTTTTTGCTATTTATATTTCTGCCAGTCAACCGACCTAGTCAACCATTGACCCAGTCAATAATTGACCTCCCAACATAAAAATTGACCTCTAAGGCCTCAAACTCCAAATTGAGTCAAACTACAGTCAAAACGCTCGAAATGGCGAGCACAACACTAGACTGATATTATCACATGCAATTGACCACTCAAATGCAAAGTCAACCAATAAAGCTCGAGAAAGTCAACAATCATGTCAAACGGGGCCCCGACTCGAAATCGGACCCAAGTACAGTCAAAATGCTCATATCGACAACTACACTACCGTCCAGATAGTTACATTCCCATAGAATGGCTATCTCTCAAAACTACCTAAATACGAGTCTTTAGAAAATTAAACCTTTAGAATCATATTCTATGTTTACAAAAACGCAATCACTATTCCAAACTTTTTTATCAACTTGTTTCTTATTATTTGTATTCAATTACAATCTTTTAATCGATTTAAGAGAAACATTCGATTTTCTAGATAATTAGGAGAAAAAACATGTTTTAATGTTTATTTTACTTAAACTGATACACAAGATCCTCGTGGGATGATAATCTAGGGTTTTAAATAACATCCCGTTATTACTTGGTTGTGCACTTTCAATATATTACTTTTGGCCGTGTTAATAGATACATCATTTGAATTTGATTTGGTTTTGATTGCTGCTGATCATTCTCACTCGATATATACATAGGTGATGGACTCAGATTGTTCTTATCATATGATTCCAAACGGGGAGTGGTGCTCAACATATGAGAAAATCGATGGTGGAAACGCCATTATGGGTAATGATATCCTGTGCAGAGCAATAGGTGTTAGTGTAGACCATATTCAGATGCATGATAGTGTCGTCAAAACACTCACTAATGTTCGACATGTTCCACAGCTGGAGAAGAATCTCATATCCTTGGGTACTCCGGATTAGTTGGATTACAAAGGTTCATTTGAAGGTGGAGTCTTAAAGGTAATTAGAGGTTCTTCGATAGTAATGAAGGGAGTTAAGTAAAATATTCTCTACATTCTACAAGGAACTACAGTTTCTGGTTTTGTAGTTGTATCATCCTCTGATTCATCAGATCAGACCAAATTATGGCATATGCATCTTGGGTATATGAGAAAAAAAGGTCTTCTTAAAGGCCATCAAATAGTTTATTTGGGTTTTTGTGAGCGTTGTGTATTTAAAAAGCGAAGCGAGTTCAGTTTATAGCTACAATTCACAGAACTAAGGCGACTCTTGATTATGTCCATTTTGACTAATGGGGTCCATCTCTTATTCCATCATTGGGAGGTCTTGCACCTCAGTCAAAAGCTAAAAATGAGTACATGTCTCAAGTTCCATATGCTAGTGTAGTTAGGAGTTTAATGTATGTGATAGACAGATTTTTAGCCTCCTTAAAAGAGTTAGCTAACATCGTTAAACCTCTCTTCAAGATAATTAATTCCCTTTGTTTGCACTAAACAAAATAGTAGAAAGTAAGGGGTCGAACCCACAGGGATTAGCCTAGTTGTCTAGTTCTTAAATCAAAACACCCAATTACTCTTGTTCTATAAAATTTCTTGGCAAAAAGTTTTCTTTTTTTAAACTAAAGATCTAATTTTTATTTGGTTTTCTGAATAAACAAAGAAAGCAAATTGTTTTTAGGATTAAGATTCAAGGATTAAAGGCATCTAGGGTCACAACTTCACCTCCCTATGTTGTTTCTACTGATTTTAAGGTTCTTGAGATTATTTAATTGATAACATGCTATAACTAAGCCAAGGTACTGCAATTGGTCATTGCCAGCCCTTCTAAGTGCTGTCTGCCTGAATGGTCATCATGACATCAACATGCAAATCCTAATTACCATACTCATGACAGGATAATGGTCACACCAATCGCAAATATGTTATGAATCAAAGACCAGCCTCAGACTAAGGCTAAGAAAACCCAGGTGTACAGCCTAGATATTAAAAGATGAAGAACAGATTCATAAAACATGCAATCTCAATTAAACAAACCAATATTCAAATAATCAGTTTAACAACTTAGGGGGCTACATTGCTCCCCTGGATAAAGGAAACTACTCACACATATTCTTGAATAAACAATAAGAAATAAGGAACATCATCCTCAAGCAGGTGCAGCAGACTCTAACTTTAGGTCTTCTCCAGCCGTCAGACCTCCTAGGGCCGGCAGCTCCAGGATCAGAACCCTAGCCTTCTAAATCGTGAGACTCTCTCTCTCCTCTCTCGAAAAAACGTGCTCCTGTTGGATCAAACCCAGAATTTGGATAATGCTGATAAAGCCTTATGTAATTTGATCTGAGATCTTTTGTGTTTATTTGATTATTGCAGAAAATATGTTACTAATCCAGAGATGCACTCGTGAGAGCAAAGCTAAGGACAGGATACATAATCCTGATCCGGACAAGAGTGAGTGTCGTCAAACACTTGGTAAATAACCAAGTCACAAATACATACGGAATAAGGAACATTCGTACGGACTAAGAACTTAAAGGATAAGTGCGGAGTAAGGAAACTAGATGCGGAGTAAGGAATCCGGATATCTTACTCGCTCGGAGTAAGGAACTTACATACGGAGTAAGGAACTTACATGCGGAGTAAGAAAGCGCTGACACGGAATAAGTCATCAGACTTTTCAAGACTCGCCCGGTGTAAGGAACTTACATACGGAGTAAGGAACTTACATACGGAGTAAGGAACTTACATGCGGAGTAAGGAAGTCACGACACGGACTAAGGATTCCAAGACTAAATAGATACGGAGTAAGCAACCACTAACACGGAGTAAGGTTCCGAGCTTCATTAGCTACGGAGTAAGGAAAATTACACCGGATCAAGAAGATACTGCTTCAACTCAACCGCATTTAAAGTTATCAGCTCGTGGCGTCCCGATGTAAGACGAATTTATTGAGAACCTGAAGAATCTTACACGTGGAGCTTCCAGATATGTGGACACAACCTTAATTGTAATTGGGAACTCACAAACGCACTTATACTCTTCGAACCCAAGATCTTGAGCTCCACAAACCGCAGCAGTCAAGGCAGAGAGATTACCGAGGGATAGTTAGTGCTGAACGCATTCCGGAACTACAAGTTCCAAGGTTGTCTCTTAGGAATGTTTTGTATAAATATTCATACTTGTACATTAAAAAAGTGTGCATTAGTTAAGAAAAGACTAATTCTGTGTATGCACAAGCGTTTTCATTTTTGGAGATAGAAGTTGGCTAGTGTGTGAGTTCATTTGTAAACAAAGTGTAAGAGAGTCTTGCTTCTATTTTGTTGTATTTATCTTGTGATAATAAAACAAAATACTTCCACTATCTGGTTATCTTCCGCAGTGATTCTATCACTTAACTAGATAAGTGTTTGTGTCTCGAGAGAAAGAAAAGAGTTTTAATAAGAGCCTATTCACCCCCCCTTTAGGCTCCAAGGGACCATCAGCTCCTCTCTTCTTTTTCTTAAAAACGGCTGCTGCACCCTCTATTTATAGAGAAACATGGAGTGTAATGGGTGCCCTAGCCGCCAGCAGTTACCGCTTATCAAAAGGACGTAGTTTTGATAAGTAGTTTCCATTCTTTTTCCAACTTGAATACAACTCGAACCAAGCATAATTTGGACTAGGTGCTTTAGAGAAAAGATCCTCTAATTGCCACCGGGAGAAGTTCTTGCATAAGGATATGGCAGTCATATGTTTTCAACCCAATTATCTTTCGTTGTTTAACTTGAACACAACGAGAGATATTACAAGAATACTCATCAGGCAGTTTCATGTCCTTCAACACCTTGAAAAAAGCATCTTTCTCCTTTGCAGTCATTTGATAACACGCTTTGGGCAATAACTTCGAGTTATTGCTTAATCCTAGTTTTGGATGCAAATCAGACCTTAAACCCATGTCTTGAAGGTCACAACGTGCTTTATAATTGTCTTTTGTCTTCCCATCTTGGTCAATTATTTTTCCATAAGTGTTATCAAAGACATTTTTTTCAATGTGCATCATATCAAGGTTGTGAGGAAGTAGATTGTGCTTCCAGTAAGGAAGAGTGAAGAAAATGCTAATCTTTTTCAAAGGCTTACTTGATTCCCTTTCCATTTTATTCACATCATCTGCATGACTCAAAATTTCTGATCCCCCCATTCGAGCAGGTGGCATTCGAAGATCTTTATTTCCATCAAAAGATTTTCTCTCATGTCGATACCTATGCCTTTGATCTAGCCATCTCCGATGGCCCATATAACAAAATTTCCTGCTATGATATAACCACATCGATTATGTATTATAACCACAGCATGGACGAGCTTTTTCCCCCTTAATACTCCACCCAGACAGAATTGCAAGTGCTGGAAAGTCATTAATTGTCCATAATAATGCTGCTCTCAACTGAAATCTCTCCCCTTTAGAAGCATCAAAAGTTTCAATCCCAATGTCCCATAACTATTGTAACTCTTCAATGAGTGGTTGCATGTAGATATCAATTTTATTTCCAGGACTTTTTGGGCCAGGAAGTAAGAGTGAAAGTATCAAATTGGGTTGCTTCATGCATAACCACGGAGGCAGGTTGTATGGAATTAGTATAACAGGCCAGGTGCTATATGTGACATTCATTGACTTGAATGGGTTAAACCCATCAGAAGCTAGCCCCAATCTCAAATTTCGAGGATCAGCAGCAAAATCTGGATACTCTTCATCTAAATGTTTCCATGTAATAAAATCTGCAGGATGGCAAATAAGTCCATCCTTAGTCCGTTCTTCATCATGCCATCTCATAAGAGCAGCGGTTTTGGAAGACATATATAGCCGCTGTAATCTTGGGATTAAAGGAAACCATCGCAATATCTTCACGGGTTTTGAGTTTTTCTTTTTTATTAGGCAATTTATGGAATCTTCTTTTGCAGTATTTGAGGGAGCAATCCATCTTGAAGCACTACACTCGGAGCAAAAATCGTCTTTGGCTTTATCTTTCCAAAACAACATGCAATCATTAGGGCAAACACGTATTTTCTCATAACTTAAGCCCAAACTTCTAATGATTTTCTTTGTTTCATTATAAGACTTAGGCAACACATTTCCTTCCAGCAGTAAAACGCTTAAGTACTCTAATAATTGAGTGAAAGACTTATTACTCCACCCATTTAAGCATTTGAGATGAAATAAATACACAATAGCACCCAACTTTGTCTCTTCACAGTTAGGGTATAATTTCTGCCCAGCATCCTTTTACAAATTAGAAAAACTATCCATATGATTTCCATGTATGGAAGGTTCATGGTTAAAATCACCGCCAGAATTGAAACCATCTACATCCTCATTGTGAATGCTATCTTCCATGTTACCAATTGCAAAAACATCTTGTACCAAACCTCTGATATCATGATTAAAAGGTATTTCCTCCTCATTTTAATTTTCACTTGAATTCAGCACTATAGAATCCTTTTCATAAGAAGTCCAATTATAATTTCTAAGAAAACCTCTTTTCAGTAAATGATCAACAACATCTTCCTTTTTACACCAAATCAAGTTTGCACATCTTCTACAAGGGCACAATATTTTTCCACCTTTTGCAGACTTCTCGAATGTAAAATTGACAAAATTCAAAATTCTTTGGATGTAATTTGGACTTGAGGTTCTTTCAAGATTATGCATAAAACTGAAACAAACAAATTAAGACATATAAATGCAAAAATAAAAAATAAATTTGAAGTAAACATACATATAAGCTTTTATAATAGCTTTCTTCAAAATGAAAACTTATACTTCACTAAAACAAATAACATAGCCTTTGTGCCCTCTAGTAGTTTATGTTCATGTATCTCATTTGTTCACATCCTCATAAATAAAACAAATAATAACATATACAAACAGTACCCTACAAATGGAAAATTAAACTTTTAAAGAAATGTTTAAGTCATGACTTCTTATTTTTCTTATAGTTTTATATGTTTAGATTACCGAGTTGAATTCTTGAAATGAAGAACTTATGATGACAACAGTTAAATTGTAATTATATATGTTCACTACACTTTCTTAAACATATTAAGCATGGAAACTGATATGTCCAATTACAATTATTTGTTGAAGAATATAATCATAACACTTATATAAGCTGTGAAACTAGCATAAATAAGCTGTGAGCATATTATCCTTGTATTTAACCCCCAAACATAGACAAAAGTTTTGGATGTCATATAGTAGTACGCATATTATCAACCCCTCAGTAGAAATAGTACTCTGTTGACTCAAATAAAAAGAAGCATACAAATACAAATATCACTACCAAAACGATCAACAAAAATTGAAAAAAATCCTACATTCTAACATCTTATTCTTGTTTTTATATGACCTAGATTACATCAATCAAAGAAAATTTAATGCAAATAAAATAAATTTCTAAAATCAATGGTGAAACAAGTACCCCTGGTTTGTTGAATGGAGATGTTAGTGACGCTTCGGGGCTGAGAATGAGTGTAGCGGCCAACGTCGGCCACGACTACGGATCGTGAGGAAGGCGTCTGGTAGGGTGGCAATCTGGTGTTGGATGGCGATGTGGTGCTCGGCTCTGGCGTGGGTAGCGATGTGTTGCTTGGTGCTACCGTGGGTGGTGATGAGGAAGGACTTGAGGATCTGACCCAAATTAGGGATTTTGTGATGAGAAGGAAGTTGAGGGGTTTGTCGACGAGGAGCGATTTGGGGGCGATTTGGGATGGTCGCAGTCGAAGTTAGGGATTTGGGGGGAGGGAGGAGAACTGACCCAATGAAATTGGGTGAAATGGCATTTACATGATCGAGGGACGCGAGATAGGTGTGTTAAAAAATTAAACAGTATATCTATACCCACGGCAAATTTAAAAGCCGTTGGTATAGATATACTTATACAAACGGATAATTGCTAATCCGTACCTATAAATTGACTCTATAGTGACGGAAAGATGTTTCCATGAGTATATACCGGTATATACTCACTGATTTCACTTCGGTTGGTATAGACCCTACTTTTACATACAGATTCTTATCCATTAGTACAAACTTCCATTGGTATAGGTCAATTTTTTTGTAGTGTTATAAAAAGTTAGTTGGGAATGTCTCGAGTAGCTTTGCAGACATTGTTGCCTCAGGAGAAAGAGTCGAAGGTGGCATCAAGGAAGGAAAGATCAATAAGGGGAAAACTAAAGTACCTATGTTCGAGTGATACCATGGGAAACCCTTTGGTGTAAAGTAATTCCTCTCTCATTCATAAAAACTTTAAATAAATGGTTTTGCACGTATTTCCCTTTATTTTATTTAAATAAATTGTTTTTCTATAAAAGATTTTGTTATTATCATATATTTATCAACTCTCATGGCATGGGCAAAGAAAAATAGTTATTGGGAGATCAAATTGATTAATGACCACAGTTAGTTCCTTCTATCACAGGAAATAAGAAAACTTTTGGACTTACTGTGAGCAAATTGAGAAAGACTTTGAGCATTTAAAATGAAGAGATGCCATCATTTAATGCTATCTCGTAATAATACCATTGTCAGCCCTCTTGAGCTTGCAGTGAAATGTTCTTTCATATAACCCGATCCATGGTTCACCCGACAATAGGGCAGTTATTGGGAGATCAAATTTTCCTCATGGACCCCTCAAATGGGGTAACCTTAGCGATAAGATCCCACATTGGGGCAATTTATGTTAAATCATTTAATGAGATAACTGTTCATCTTATTACCCCATACTGGGGGAGTGTTTGCAAGAGTCCTCGCATTGGGTCTATCCTAGTATCCCATTGGGACAATTCCTTTCAAAAAAGAAAAAATACAGCACTTTGAAAAAGAACCTATGTTGGGGGCAATGCTGGAAAAATAAAAAACAAAAGAGTTTCGATACCTTGAGACATTTTTGCATCCTACTCCCGTGTCAAAACATGAGAGCACAAAGAAAGGTAGTTTCAATTACAAAAAGTCCAATTTGAACCATGGATCAAGTCTAGCCTAGAATAAGTTTGAACCTGTTATATCATTTATTTGACAAACCTAAAACCTTAAGCCTACACTATTATCCTAACAAAGTCCTTTTGGATTAGATGACAAAGTTATTTCTCAAATGCTCAAACGAGGATGAAGATGAAAACAAAGCAGACTTTATGTCAGCCCAAGAGTGCATCAAGGGTAAAATACAAAGTTAGCTACAAGGCAGAAAAAACACCAAAAAAAGTCAAAGGCAAGCCCAACAAAATCAAAAGGGCAAACATGAATGAAGACCAAGGCCAAGACCTTAATGTCATCCAGCCTACTTTCAAAATCATTAGGCCTTCCAACAGGTGCAAGATCCATAGAGTAACCAAGGCTTTCCCAAGGACGAAGTCAAGCAAACTAGTCAGCCGCTACAACCACATGGCAGGCTAAGGCTAAATCTTAGATACATTCAGACGACTATGTAAAAGCATGCTCCTAGAAGCTCTTGCCTTTGCCATGAGAGGGAAACAAGTTATGACTATAACACAAATTTGTTTTGAAAATCAAAGTTATCTTTTTTGAAAATCTTCTTCTAAAAAATGATTTCAAGAAACCTTTTTGAATTGCTTACCCCAATAGGGTCTACCATTAGTATTTCTCAAAAAAGGTATTGTATTCTCTAAAGAAGGTATTGACAAATTAGCAAAGGAGCTCCCCAAGTTGGGGCAAAAGAGCCTCATCATTTTCCTCTAAAAGGTGCCTTGGAAGCACATATGTCCAAGAAGCAGCTACACCATAGGAATTGCGCTCTAAGAGCCTTTTTTCAGATAATCAACCATGATGGTCAAGTCACCAACCTTGTGATACTAAAATCATTAACTGAAAGGTAACCTTGTAGAATGATCTTTTAGAGTGAACTCGTAAAGGAAGCTTGGATCAAACTACCAATTTTGACCCTAGAAGTTATCTCCTTAATGTCCATCCAATTTGACCCTTGACATCACTTTCCGTCGGCCGTAGATGCCACATCCAAATATTCCCAGCAAACCCAATACGCAAGTGAAGATCACCCAGCTTCTTCTTCCCTATAAGAAAATTAGTTCACCTTTAGGGGTGCCAACACAAAGTGATACCAAAATCTCGATCTCTTGAAGCAAAGAGAACAAAAGGCACAAGACACCTACTGGCCTCCTTCCCCAATAGAAAAATAGCTTCAAACCTTAATCAAAAATTCACATACATGTATTCATCATTCTCAAAAGAAGTATCATCTCTATGCATCATAGTAGGATTGACTACACTTTAGAATGACATAAGGATTCACTTTTTGATCCACCAATAGTCAAGCTTCAAAGAGCATTTCTAAAGATAGATGAGGACTCACCCTCGACAAATAAATTTCCTTTTTAGAATCACCAGGCTTAATTGACCTAGATTGTAAGCCCAAACATGACTCTTAAGTGGTAACCTCATAAAGCGATCTCTTAGAGTGAACTCGTAAAGGGAGCCATGATAGAGTCACCAATCCATAACCCGAGATGCTGTCTCGCTATCATTCTACCCAAGCCCAAGAAGCTATTCCTTTAGTGTTAGAAGGTGTTTGACTCAAGATGTCGTATTTGGCCCAAGAAGCTATCCTTTCAGCCCTAGAAGCTATTCGACCCAAGATGTCATATCCAGCCTTAGAAGCTATTCGATCCAAGATGTTGTATCCAGCCTTAGAAGCTATTCAACCCAAGATGTCGTATCTAGCCCAAGAAGCCAATATCAATCAATCCAAGACATTGTTATGATGGGCTACATAAGCCATGCTCATCCGTTGGCTTCAAAAGCCATCTCTTTATCCCAAGAGCTATTCGACCCAAGATGTTGTATTTGGACCAAGAAGTCATCCTTAAAGCCTCAGAAGCTATTTAACCCAAGATGTCACCATTGGCCCAAGAAGCTTCGACCAAAGATGTTGTATCTAGCCTAAGAAGTTATTCGGCCCAAGATGTCGTATCTAGCCTAAGAAGCTATTCGGCCCAAGAAGCCAATATCAATCAATCCAAGTGATTATTATGCTTGGCTACATTAGCCCTGCTCATCTGTTGGCTTTAAAAGCCATCCTTGTAGCCTAAGAGCTATTTAACCCAAGACGTGATTCTATCAACCCAAGATGTCGTCTCAACCCAAGATGTCATTTTGCCTCCATGATCATAGATGTCACTCTCCTTTTGGACCTAGAATCCATTTCCCTAAATCTTAGAGGTCATATAAGTCCAAACCAAAGATGCCACCTCACTCTAATAGCAATGCCAAGCTCCAAGGAATCAACTCTTATGGGAAAAAACCAAAGGAATTTAACCCTTCAAAATTAGTGTTTGGTTATCTTTGCACATCATTTGAATACAAACAATACACAAAGAGAGGTAGTTATTGAAGCCTATTTTGACCGGATTAGATCACAACCGTACTCGACAAAGGACCACAAGACTAAGGACCACTTTGGGAGACCTTAAAATGCCCAAGCCAGGAACTAAGTGATAGATGATGAAATTTGGAGAATAACACACTTAACAATGCACAATTCCGAGTTAAAATGAAGTTATGGCTAAAACAGCTTTCGTTAGGAAAAGTCAAATTTAGAGCATTTGGGTCAAATCCGGAGCATCGTAGTCAAATTCGGAGCATCATGGTCAAATCCGGATCATCGTGGTCAAATCCGAAACATTTGGTCCTTATACCGAGACTTCAATGATCCGGAGTAAGCTTCCATGATACGAAATAAACTTCTATGTTATGAAATAAGCTTGCAATCATTCAGAATAAGCTTCAATGATACGGAATAAACTTCCAATCTGTAAGGACCCGTACCTTGAGTTAGTCACAGTTTTGCCTTATGAGTAGAGTTTTTCTAGATTTTGACCTAGTGAATGGCTCAAATGAATTCACGTGCAAAAGGAAAGATGCTTAGAATGATGTTCTCTATCTACCACAGAAGTTTCAGGCCAAACGGACGTGTATGTGAGGTGCACGTGAAATGGGTCCAATTCACGTGCAAGTGTGGTTGTCTTCTAAATGATGCAAGGAGGCTAGGGGTGAAGTTTGAGCGCATTTGGAGTTCATATGGAGTTGCACGTGAATTGGGGAATTCACGTGCAAATTGGCGTGCAGCCATATTTTTGCATGGTTCCCTTGGTTTTGACATTCTAATGATCTTTCTCCAAAGGACCATGTTGAAATTCTGAGTATTTTGGCCTATATGGGTGCGGAAAGGTGCTAACTTGTGTGATCAAAACTACGTCGTTTTGATCATGGGATTCACTTAATCAAAACTACGTCGTTTTGATGTGGGTAGTGTCTATATAATGAGGGCTTGAGTTTGAGTTTAGGGTTCTTGTGTTCTTCTTTCTTTGCGTTCTGCGCCGAGAGAGAGAGAGAGAGAGAGAGAGAGAGAGAGAGGATCCCGGGCGATTGCCGTGGTGGTTCGCGTCATTGGGAGCTGTCTAGCGTGGAGGTTAGGACAAAAGCCTGAGGTAGGGATGCATGTTCTTCCTAACTCTCCTCTGTTCTAGGATATTCACCTATATATATATATGTAAATCCATATAGGTGTGATCTCCTATATGGATGTTGGCCTTCAGTGGCATATTCTGTTGATTCTGATGTTGAATTTGGCTTGAGGATTTTCTGGGTTTGTTTATGCCCACCATGTGTTTGATGAAATATCTGAGAGGCCTGCACATTATGTATTTGATAAAATGTCTATGAGGCCTACATGCCATGTATTCAATATAATACCTGTGAGACCTTGTATATGGGTGTTTGATGATATACCTGTGTGACTGGTGTGTACTGTGTTTGATTTGTATTTGATTTTAAGCCTTGTGAGGCTGATGTGTGTGGCTTATATCTGACCATGTTGGTCCTTCTGAGATAAAGTGTAAATGCTGTGCTGAGTTTACATGTTGAGATGTAATGCTATGCTGTTCTGTTGATCTGTTTGAGACTGAGCTGAGGAGCTAGGCCCCTGAGGCTGGAAGTTTTATATTATTTCCTTTGTTGTACTCTGGTTTTATGTGTTTGGATTTTGGTTTGGTTTTATTTATGGCTTCATAGGGGTTTTTCCCCGACTGGGTTGTAATAAACATTTAGTCTTTGCAATAAAATAAAATGAGATGTTGTTATTCAATTTGTGTTTGTGTGCATGGTTTGGGAGCAGGAGCATGCCCCTTGGCATGTTAGCCTGGTTGTGCAGGTTTGGGACAGCACCCGTGCCAGAAGTCCTTTTAAGGTGCTTGCACTTTAAGGTGCTTGCACCAACCCCTTGTCCCCTCGGGTGTGGGCATGGGCAGTCACTACTCATTTCCAAGTGGAAGGAAATTTGGGGCGTGACACAATCATCTAGAATAAGCTTCAATGATATGAAATAAGCTTCCAAAATAAGCTTTAATGGCACGAAATAAGGATTTAATGATCCGGAAAAAACCCAACGATACGGAATAAGCCCAGATTCAGATGTCAAATTTGGTCAAATTCAGAGGTTAAACTTGATCAAATCCGAAATATCTAATGATACGGAATAAGGACCCAATGATCCGAAATAAGCCCAATGATATGGAATAAGTCCAGATCCGAAGGTCAAACTTGATCAAATCCGAAATACCTAATAATACGAAATAAAGACCCAACGAACTTGAATAAGCCCAATGATACGGAATAAGCCCAGATATGGAGGTCAAACTTGGTCAAATCTAAAATATCCAATGATACGGGATAAGGCCCCAATGATATTGAATAAGGATCCAATGATCCGAAATAAGCCCAATAATATAGAATAAGTCTTGATTCAAAGGTCAAACTTGGTCAAATTCGGAATACCTAATGATCCGGAATAAGCCCAATGATCTGGAATAAGGACTCAATGATACGGCATAAGGACCCAATAATCCGGAATAAGCCTAGATCCAGAGGTTAATATGGTCAAATCCGAAGGTCAAACTTGGTCAAATCTAGAATAAGCTCGAAAGATGTGAAATAAGCTCTCAATGGTTCGGAAATCATCCCCATGATGCGAAATAATCTTCAATGATGCGGAGCAAGCTCCCAATGGTCCAAAAATTGTCCCTATGATGCGGAATAAGCTTCAATGATGCGGACGAAACTCCCATTGGCCCAAAAATCATCCTCATTATTCGAAATAAGCTTCAATGCTCCGAAAAAACTCCAAGATAACTCCTCCACAGGTGTGGAAGTTACTCCAAAGTGTCGAGACTCTATAAAATCTAGAAAATCCTTTTCTAAGTGCATTAAATGTGACCAATGTCTTGGGACTCCTTTTTCAAAGCGTGAGAATTGAAAATCGTTGTAAATTGCATCTAATTAATACTTGAGATCGAGAATCCTATCTTCGAAGCTACCAATCCCTTGGAACACCGCAGTTGACTTATAAGGACTGTAAAACATCTAATTAATGCCTAGGCAGCTGGCAATCTCTCTTGGATCCCTATACATAGGGTGGCCTAGAGGCAAAAAGGAAAGAGGAGGTTATTCTAGAAGGGCATGGATTATCATTGAAGAGAGGGTTGAACGTATTTTCTAAAGGCAGATATATTTCTTTTTTAGTGAGAAAGGCATCCAGAGTTGCTCTTTGTCTTCAAGAGGAAAGGACTAAGGCTAAAGGAGACATTTCAAACCAAAGAGAAAGCATTTTGGAGTCGTAGAAACTGAAGGCATAAAGCGGGGAAGGCTGTTATTTTCTTTCCAACTTTTTCTTGTTTTTAGGGGAACTTCTGGAGGAAGATTTCCAAGTTCGGTTGCAAAAAGATCACTTAGGTTTTTCTCCTTAATTTCTTCATATTTAAACTGTTACAACTTCTTTTCTCATATGTTTTGAACTGAAACGGTTTTTTAACTTTCATTTTTTTTTCAAAAATAAAAAGGAACAAACAAAAAATCACATTTTCTAGAAAAATTAAAACAAAGCCTGGGCAGTCATGAGGGTTAAGCCCTGGATGCTCATATTCTAGTTTGCCTAAGCCAATATCAATTGTGGCAGTATTTTCATATTTAAATTTAAATTATTTTTATTTTCTTTTCTAAAAAAGAAAATTACTTTTGTTTTCCTAAAAACAAACATAATATTGTCACATGGGCCTAGATCTCATATTCTTTTTCTAAAATTAGAATGTCCTCTTTTATTTTCATTTTTTTAAAAAATTTAAAATACAAAAATGGACTTTTTAACAAAACAAGCAAACATCCATATATTAAGACTAGGTATCAATAATGGGTGTTGTGGGGGTGGAGGAATTCTTCTTCCTTCATCACGCGTAATCGACTCCCAAACCTAATTCTTTGGAACCGTAGACCTCTCTTTTCTAAGTGCCCAATCACACCTCTAAACTGTTTGATAGTGACTCGATGTTTTTTTTTTCTTTTTATGGTTTGTGTGAGCCTTGTGTAGGGATAACTCTAGGATCAACTAAATGAACCAGCATTGAGTCATTTACAAAGCCAATACTGAGCCCAATAAAAAACACAAAATATTGAAAAATATTGAAGGTTAGGTATCCCTTGTTAGTAATTCACGTGAGCATCTCTTTAATTTTTTAAATGTTGCCATATATATATATATTCTTCGAGTTAAAATGATGCATGAATTAATATTCAAGATATCCATTATTTTGCCATTTTTTTGCATTTTAGTAGTAACACATGGATTTTATCAAGTATGACTTCAGGTAATATTAAACTCGAATTGGTTTATTTTCAACACATTCTTTTAGAGTTTTAATTTCTTGAGTTTTGCATTTTTGGGTCTTTTTTCTTGTGGCAAGATCATTTTTATGGTGAGCAACAAATTTTACATTTGCTATCAAGGGTTTTGTATCAAAATAGGAATGGATTTGTATGACTACCCTTATTGAAATTTTCAGTTAATCACATCTCTTGTTACCAACACTCGAAGTAATGCTGTTACCATAATAATAATTTTCAGCATAGTTTTTCAAATGCACCATGAGTATCTGATGTGTCAATTATATCTTTTTGTTCTGGTTTTGCTCGTCATTTCCAATGAACACTTCATTACATTATAGACTGCTCACATGAAACTTTGGGAGCTTTGCAAATAGAAATATGTACAATTATGGGTTAAAAGAGAGAGTTATTGTGATTTGGAGCTTGACCTTGAGCATCTTATATGTCAATTATGTCTTTTGTTTTGGGTTTGCTTGTCATTTCTAGTGAATAGTTGATTATATAGTAGATTGTCCACATGGCAAGAAATTTTGAGAGCTTTGCAAATAGAAATATGCACCATTATGGGTTAAAAAGGGAGTCATTGTAAGGACCCGTGTTTGAGGGGTTCTTGGAGTTAGCCTTGAGTAAGAGAGCTTGTCTTAGAGAATGAACATCAGAACAGTGAGGTGTTAGTCGAATGGAGAATTTTGACTATACTTGGACTCAATTTGGAGTTTGAGGCCCTGAGGGCTATTTTGGGAATTTCACATATATTTAAATATCCCAATTAACATTTATTTGAGGGTTTTTATTTTAAATATGAGTTGGGCTTAAAAAAATGGGCTGTTGAGCTTGATGAGGTGGGTTAGAAAACCATGGGCTTTAGGCTGTAAACTGCTGGGCTTCAATTAATCAAAACTATGTCGTTTTGATTAAGAGGAGTCTATATAAAAAAGTGGAGCTCTAAGGATTAGGGTTCTTGATCCTTGTAACCCTTGTAGCCGTCACACACACACACACACACACACACACAGAGAGAGAGAGAGAGAGAGAGAGAGAGAGAGAGAGAGAGAGAGAGAGAGAGAGAGAGAGAGAGAGAGAGAGACGGCCAGAGAGAGGGAGAGACGGCCAGAGAGGGAGGGAGACGATCCAAGGCCGACGATCTAAGGTTCCTACTGATGACGGGAGACCGGAGGCGTTGAGGTAGCTAGGATACAATGATTTGTTGTATTCCCAAATTCTTGAGGTAGGGATTTCTTTATCAACCCTGGAAACTCTCTCACAAAATTCTGGATTTTACCTTTCATGGATGAGTCCTGGAAATTTAGTAGTGGATCCTTTGTGACCCTTCTCTTACCCCCAAATTCTTTGAATGTGATGATGAGTATATACATATATATATGCGTGGGTTGGTTTATTGTGAGATTTTCAATATAGATATCTGAGGAAGAATTGATTTGGATGGTCTGGGTTTGTTTGGATGGGTAGTTGGGCATGAGTGTAAAGGCTAGAATTGAAAATAGTCCTTGTATTCGAGGTTTAAAACCTAATAACTCACAAACTAACCGGAATTTGAGGTGGGTTCTTTAGAGAGAAGTCTTTAGAATAACAAAACAAAGAAAACTGTGCAAAAAATATGGCTGCACGCCATATTGCACACCATATCCCCATATGGCATGCAGGTCCAAATACCCTGAGAATTTACCTCAGACTTCCTTGAGATGTGTAGAAGGTAGGGAGCCAAAAATACCCCTGCACGTCATATGGCCCATATGACGTGCACCCTTTATTTTGCCTCTTTTGGCTGCCCCATTTAGCCAGAAGTCCCTTGTGGAAAATAGAGTGATTTGGATAATGTTCATGAGTTGAATTTGTCTAAAAGCTTGCCAAAACAGTTCAAAAACACCTATGTTGGTAAAAACTGTAAACTGTGAATGTTAGTGAGAATGTTGCTGCACTGTTGATTTACATTATTATGTCTGAGTTATGCTTGTTGAGTTGCATTAACATGTTTGAGTTATGCTCACTGAGTTACCTTGTATTGAGATGAGATGAATTGCTGAGTTACTTTGTACTGAGTTGCATTACTGAGTTACACTTGCGTTTGAGCTGTGTTTACTGAGATGTACTTGAAATGTACTTGCTGAGATGCTGTGAACTTGTGTTTGAGAATGAGTACCCAAATACTTGTGGGTTGAGCTGACTTATGGGCCAGGCACAACTACTGGACCCCTTTGAGATTTGGCCAGGACTGTGGTCCTGAGCCTCGGTGTAGCACTCACGATGGTGGGCTAAGTCTGCACCCATTCCTGAGGGTAGGTATGGCGTCCGAGGAGGTGATGGCCATATCTGACTCGGGTGGAAAATGTTGCATTGGTGACCATGCAACATTCGCCTGGATGTGGTATGTCATGTCACCGTGGTGGCGGGGTGTCCTCTGCCCTCCAGTGTGGGCACAGGTAAATGGCGTGTTGCTGGGTGATGTTTTCTGCTTTAGCTTTAGGCACTACACGAGCACAAATATACACTTGTCATGCATATTGTAGAGTGGGACGGGTCTGGGGAGACTGGAACCCTACTGAGCTATGGTTTGCTCACCCCTCCTACAAACTGTTCTTTTGTGGGGTCTAGCAGGCAGTAGGTGGAAGAGTTGTGGAGGTAGGCTACTGAGGCTGAAGACTTTATATTAATTTCATTGCTTTTGTGGATTTGTGTTTTTATGGTTTGGATTGTTTATAAACAGAACATATTGTGGTTTGATGGGAGTTTTTCCCCAATTGAGTTGTAATGAACTTTGAGCCCCTTTGAAATGTAATAAATTGAGATATGGTTATTGTTTGATTTGTTGTTGTGTGCATGGTTTAGGAGTAGGAGCATGCCCCGTGACATGTTAGCCTAGTTGTACAAGTTTAGGATAGCACCCGTGTCATAAGTCCTTTTTAGGTGCTTGCACCAACCCCTTGACCCTTCGGGTGCGGGCATGGCCAGTCACTACCCATTTCCAAGTGAGGAAATTGGGGCGTGACAGTCATTGTGATTTGGAACTTGACCTGTAATATATTAAGCATCTTAAGAATTTTATATCAATTGAAAAATTAGTTCATCTACAAACTGGGTTTGATTTAGTTAAGGAACACCCATAAATGCCTATGAACAACACATATTAAAGAGAAATATATAGAAAAGAAAATTCAAAAAATGTGTGGACCACTATGAGAATAAGAATAATGGCCCTATTTGAAAAAAAGCATGGACCACTATTTTTTATAAACCTTTTTTTGATATATTGTGCATCAATGTGTAATAACTTTATAGAGTTCAATATGAAATTTGTTGATTTATTTGTGTTTATATGTAAGATGGCAAAATTTAAATTTGAATGAGTCATTGGTTATAAAATAATATTAAATGTGAGCCCTTGGGAGTGAAAAATATTAATTAGGAGATAAAAGAAAACATCAATAACATTTTTACTAGTGTTTTAAAAAATGACAACATTCTTATTGGCGTTTTGTAAAAATGCCGATAAATTCTATACCACTATTTTCGAAATGCGTTAACATTGTTGGTAGTGTGTATTTTTTATTACTTTAGTCATACATTGTATTGCTTTTTATTATACAATTAATATGACAATATAATTTTATTATTTTAAATTAATTTATAAATTTATTTATAATACATTAATTTTGTTTACGGTGATAAAAGATAATTTTAATTTTTAATTAAACTATTTATTTAGATTGAACGTGTACATTTTATTAACCTTTTATCGTATTCTTATCACTATAAAGGGTTTTTAAAATTTTTTGTTCTTTTAAATTTAAACTATTTATTTAAATTAGGATGACACGTACATCTTATTATTATGCCTTTTATCATTGAAAGAATATTTTTGACAAATTAAAATCTTAGTTAAAAATATATTTTTTATATTATATATATATATATATATGTATGTATTCTGTTTTAAATTTAAGTTGTTTCTTTGTGATTTTCTTGATTGAACTTTTAATATTTTTTAAAGTGGAGTTTTTGTTTTTTTAATATTAAAGTTGTTTTCAAAACATCATAGTTTTTGTTTTGCTTGTTTTTTCCTAAAAAGTTTATTTACAGGTATATTATATAAGTAATTTGCATAAAAATATTTTTCTTGTTTGTATGATTTTTTTTAAAAATAATATAAATTTAATGACAAAGAAAATCTTTCTCTGCAGCTTACCTTAACATTACTCTTTTTTTTATTTTTCTTTTTATATAGACAAAAAACCTCAATGATGCTTAGAAATAAGTGTTTATAAAAAATATTAAAATATTAAAATACTATCTAATAGTTTTTGTGATACAAAGGACTAAACAAAAGTTTTTTTTTTCCTTTTCTTAAGCATCTTTGGCATTCCTGGACAAATTTATAGTAGGCGCGCTGAAATCAGTTGAATAAAATATCAATACACGCACCCAAAGTCACAAACACATGGACAAGCCCCTTTTATTTGGGCCAAATGAAAAGAGAAGACTGTTTCATAATTTAAAGCCAACAGTTCCGTCACTGATTAAGAAAGAAGAGCGTGTAATAAGGAGTTGGCAATGTATTGGTGTATGACATTAATAGCTAGCGGAGCAACTCGTGGAGATCATGTGTTTGGGCATGGATCATTGAACGAGGACTCGTGGGGTGTGGGAAGTTGGGTCTATTTTCCTTTTTCAATGACCTAAAAATGGGGGGCATATAGCCTTTATTGGTGGGATCCTTTCCTCAAGCCTTTCTTTTGCTTTTTTTTTCTTCTCCCCTTTCCTTTGTGTTCTATAATTACTTTGTCGATGAAGACACCATTGGTACAGTGATGCTGAGCACTAATGCTTTTGGTATGTATCGCTTAAGGTCAATGAATTCAAATACCCGTACTGATTGCATTGTGTGCGTGAGTGAAATACCACAACACCTCATAATAACCCAAAAAAAAAAAAGTTCTCGAATTTATATATTCAAACAAGATTTAACTATAACAAAAGTTATAGTTAAATTTAACTAAAATTAATAAAATTATACTCTAATACTATAACTATATTTCAGTAAAATATACTTCAAATAATAATTTAAGATAAATATTACTTAATTTTAGCTGTATTCTCACGCTCTAATCCACCTAAAACTCAATCTACCCTTGCAACCCAATCTACCCTCTAACTCGACGGATGCGTAGAAGCCTTATCGTCACCTATTGCTTCAGCTGCACTAGCAGCTCATTGACCATCGTGTCATTCGCCATTGTCTTTACGTGGTCATCCCGACACTACCCACACTGCCAGACATTGACGGCGCCGTTCCTAATTTGCTTTCTTCAACGTAGGAGTTTTTTTCTTAATTTTCCTTGTTTGATACTTGATTGCCTTGGACATCATCATAGACACAAATCTGTCACCTTCATCCAATGAAGATGATGAAAAAACTCTAATACACTTATCATCATAATTGTTAATCATGTCAACACCCAATTCTTGCTAGAAGAAGGGAGATTGTGTCGACAAGACAGATATATCCCAGCAGAGAGACATAGAGTATCTAAGAACCTGGCCAAAGTGTATGTGCATTTGAATCAAATAGCAAGATGAAGGTGTTTAACAAATTATGGAAATATGTAATTACATAAAATTCTTAACTGACACTATAAGAAGATAGCTAACAATAAAGTAGGGCATTGCATTCATGGAAATATAATTCATTTTCCTTCAAGTTGTAACAACTAGCAGTCACCATTTGAGAACAGCCATATCAATAGAACATCCCCAATCAGCAGACGTATTAAGCTATTGGGGATGGAGTCACCAAGCTGCCAAATTCATGTTCCTTCAAATTATATATCAAAGGAATTTCAAAAAGTCTATAAATAGTGTTGCGTTTGATTTCGCAATGACAATATTGCCCTTTGAAGAAGAGAATTAAACAACAATGTTCTGATTTATTGCTTCAACATGAAACACACCCGATAAAACATTTGACAATGACAAAAATGATAAAAAGTATCTTAATCCCTTAGTTTATGAATCGTGATGCCATCTATCTTATTAATGCGTTGTTCTGCAAATGTCGAAATAAAGGGAAAGCTAGACTACTGTCAAAAATATTTTTGTTAGGGAGAATGAAATGGTTCAACTAAAAATTGAATTTTGGCCAGTCATCAAATGCTAAAATCACCTAGTGTAGGTCTAAATATGTAATTTTTGGATGCTTAAATTTCACTTCAACAAGGGCACCAGCTGCTAGGCATGTCATTAGAAAATCAATATATGAGGAGAAAACATGTAAGTAATATATCAAACCATTAAGATATTTCATTATCTCCTCAATTTCTTGATGGCAGGGTAGACAAATGACCAAGTTTAATATACGTCATAGTATGTAATCATGCTTTGTTTTAAAAATTCATGACAAAGTATTTACCTCCTGTCTTTAGGTTTGCATTTCATTTTCTAAAAAAGTTTAAGCAGGGCCCCTTTCTTGGTCTAAAACATCTTGTGCTTTTTATAAAATTTTCCAAGTTGCTGTGAGAAAGACCAAATAAGAGTGGAGATATGTGCAAGATGAACACTTCCCTGTGCTGGAAACAGTTAAATAATTTGGAACCTCAGTAATTAATATTTAACAATTAACTTTAGTTGTTAATAATCTTAAATGACCCAAGTTGGGACTTATTGTAAGGTTAAAAAAAAATATTTAAATAAGCTATATTTCAAAAAATCTTTAAATCTCAATTAAATTTCTTTAAATTAACAAACTAACACGATAAAAATGAACAAATTGTTTACAATTTGACATAATTCGTTCATTCAATTAACAAATAAATTTGAACAAATTAGTCAACAAATAAATAAACAAGTTTAAATATGCTAATACTTGACTCATTAACTCATTTACAATCCTAAACACCAAATGTGCTAGCATCATGCCAAATTAAGCAATAAAGTTGTATATAAATATATGTGCAAATGTTCTTGCAACAAACTAATTGCATTTTAACTTTTATGATTTTATTGGAGATATAGAATACAACATATTTGTTGATCATATGATTTTTTTTATCAACTGAATGAGCTGAGATAATTCCTCCTACTATGAAACTATATGGGCTAGCTACCCAGTCCTCGAAACATATATATGAATTTTTTTGATAAATGCAATATTTTTATAAATTTCAAACTAGTACTCCAAGTATCCAAATCTACTATTCTATTCTCAAATCATTTGCCAACCCAATAAAAAGCATATTGAATTACAAAGACATATCGGAATACTACCATGTACACAAAAGCAAGATAACTGTTTTGAAAGATAGGAAAAACCAAAAAGGAAGAATCATATAGTTATAATCAGAATTATGTCCCTCTTATCAAGAAGGAAGAAATCCTTAAAGCTCACGAAGCCCTCCATTGCAGCTCCATTTGAACCCGCCCATTCTTTGAGTCAATAAGATGATATTTTTCATTAATCCTTTTGTTGCTAACAACATCGGAAAGGTTGATATCGATGTACCCCATGGATTCCTGCCAATAAAGGACAAGAGATGTAGAATTAAAGAAAATCAAGTCATGCAAACAAAGTGGTGGCTTGCATTTAATCTCCAACTTTAATTCAAACGTGAATTTTTTATAACTAAATTTTCCCAAAATTTTTCAAAAGCAAGGATCAATAAAAATACTTCCCAAAATATATACAAATGATAGAATTGAGTATTTTTAAGCGATAATAGAATGAATAACCAGAAATGAATAGTCCCAAATTCTCAAAAATAAAATTTTGCACAATCAACTAGCATGACTTTTAAATATATTTAAATGATTATATTATTAGTAATGATTGTAGTGGACAAGGCAACATGAATGAACTGGGCAAGTAATCATATGGCTTTGTATGCAAAAGAGCAATAATGGCAACGCAACATAGGCCATGGATTATGGAATTAATGGTATTCTCCTAAATGTATATATACTCACATCACAAATGCTCAAATGTACCTTTGCCCTTAGATAGTAGCATGACAATTACATTTTAATCATATAAAAGCTAGATGGAGTCCATAGCGTGTACCTTGGGATGTAGTAAGTTCCTTGATGATGTGCTAACAACTTCCACGTGTAGATTATCATTAATAGGGGGCTCATCAACAATAAACTGGAACTCTTGATCCCATCTTGGATCTCTGCTTTTCTTTACATGCTGCACCAGTTAATACGATATAGAAATTGGTTAAGACACCAATAACTAAGCAATAAGCTATAAAAACCAGAAGCTCACATAATTTACACTTCACAGCTCCAAATTGCTGATTGCAGCATGTAATTTCATTATCTTATGTACTAGAGTTATTAAATAGAAGTTGAAATTTATTAGAGCCGTCGTATGATGAGAGGATTGGTGAAAAGTATAAACATCAAAAACTAGTAGTGATGCCTTTTTTTAGGTGGTTAAAATCACAACTTCCTCTCTCAGAATAAGTATTAATATAATACATGTGAATGAATCATAATTATACAGTTCATGAAGGATATATATAGTAGTCCCAGGGAAAAAGGGGAAATTTACTCCTAGTCCTCAAAGTCTGAACACTTGTGTGTATATATTAAGTGGAAATTATGCACCTCATACCGCGCCGCAGAACCAGAGTTTTATGTGTTAATCCACTTCTAGCTTTTCATAATTATTTTGGATAAACCAGAGGCTTGAAGGTATATAATTTTAGATATAAATAAATAAACAACTAGAGGATGTTACTGGGATCTAAATACCTTAGTTCTCCTCTCCTCTCCTCTGAAAATAATTCGCACATGTGGATTGTTATGGTACTTTCCTTCAAGATCTTCAGCTTCGTGAGCTATAACCACTAATAGACCACCACCTGGTGGGTCCCTTCGGGAGCCTTTTGTACTGAGCTTAAGCGGTCAAATTCCTTTGGCATATCGTCATCATCATCAAAAGGTTTGTATGTCAATTCAACAACAAGTTGCCCCCTTGACTTCTCATTTTGAACATCATTTGGATCCAAATTTTTCAGCAGATCTAGTGTCATGACTTTTGGTTCATCAGGAGAAAGCCCTTTTAAGGCAACAATATTTAAACCCATTTTATC
This sequence comes from Taxillus chinensis, assembly GCA_023512835.1. NCBI lineage: Eukaryota > Viridiplantae > Streptophyta > Magnoliopsida > Santalales > Loranthaceae > Taxillus > Taxillus chinensis. The sequence goes on from CM042086.1 coordinate 26,854,182, forward strand.
ATGTTTCCCGACCTAAGCAAAAACAAAAAACCAAAAAACAAAAAAACAAAAACAAAACAGAAGGATGACTGCAGGCGAGCCAAAATGAGATGAAGCTTATAGCTGGTAGTTAGTTGGACTGTCTGTATACCTTCTCCCAGTCGTAAACATAAAGTTCTAATGATTGAGACTCTGGATTTTTAACAACTAAGTTAAATTCCTCATTCCATTCAGGGTTCAAGTTTTTCAGCTTCACTGTACTTTTCTTTGATGGAAGCTTATCTTCCGTCAGCTTTAGTTTCACGTAAGGGTCTGAGGCACCAAGAAGATCTTTCTTTTTTAGCTTCATTGCCCTCAAAACCTTGACATGGAGAATCCCAACAGGGCCCTGTAGAGCTCTACAGAGTGAAGACACAATATTTTTGAGTAGAAACTATCTGAGCCCAACAATCATAGCTACAGAAACAAAGGAAATTTTGACAGAAAACATTAACATACTTTATTGGGTCCATAATCATTATTTCTAAGGCTTTGGGCCAAAGATACATGTTAGCAACTTGATCCTTGATTAGGTCCTGCAAAAGAAAAGAAAAGAAAAGGAAAGAAAATAAAAGGGTGAGACCTTAATACCTTTAAATTTGATACTCATTTTTCATTTTTTTCTTTTTCAAACAAGACATAAATCTTCTTTCTTACTCCAATAGCAGTAAGGCAAAATTATAAGAAAACCGGTTACATGAAACCAACAAAGGGGAAGAAGAAATGTAGTGTCATAACATTCTTGTGTTTCTATAAGCATTGAAAAAAAACTTAAATAGCATAGCGTAGACAAAATAGCAAGTTGCCTTGTTCGGAAGTTGTCTTACGTGGAAAGAATTGGAGAAACCAATGAGGTTAATAAGGTAAAGCAAGCTCGAAAATGTGACAATGCGTTTTAAAGCTTTACGAGCTGATATAGCGAGCCCAAAGTAGACAATATTGTGACCATGGTTCAAAATCGCAGTTGCGGATGTTATCACATTGCGGTCGCAGACATTGTGGTCGTAGATGACTCATCGCATCTTGTAGGATCGTAACACACATACATACAAGGACAAGATAAATTTACGTTGTTCATCCGGAGTAGCCTACATCCACGGGAGGAATGAATTGTTTCACTATATTAGATATTCAAATTCATGCTCGAGTTTTCACCCCATTTTACCAAGCGGATTACATATTTATATAACAAATGAGAAGAGAAGAGAAGGGAGAAGAGAAGTTCAAAAATAACTTCTCCAGCCGCAAAGGTGGACGCCGACCATGATTGCCCCTAGCCATCATGGTTGACGTCGGACGCCGGCTATCCACCTAAGGCCACCAACCGGTTTGACTGAGCCAAATTCCACAAATTTATACCTTGGCGAAGAGTCTCCATCCAATCCTAGTAATCATCGTTTCTCTACTACATCCTAAGGCGTTAGGCACCCGAAGGTACACAACTCCAAGAAATGTGGATCAATTCTAAGCAGTGTTTGAAATTGATCCCTGAAACAACCTTTGTGAGCATATCAATGGGATTATCTCTTGTACCAATCTTTTGTAGTAGAATATCTCCTTCATTAATAATTACTCGAATGAAATGGAGCCGAACGTCGACATGCTTCGTGCAGGAATGATGGACTTCGTTCCTTGCTAAACAAATAGCACTTTGACTATCACAATGGACTTCAACATGCTCCTGAATGATTCCAAGTCTTCAATTAGTCCATGAAGCCAAATTGCTTCTTTGAAAGCTTTTGTGATCACCATATACTCTACCTCTATAGTAGACAAGGCAATTATTGACTGAAGCATTGATCACAAACTTACTAGTCCTCTTGACATAGTAAACATGTAACCAGTAGTTGATCGACATTTGTCGAGATCACCAACATAATCAAAATCAATATATCTGACTAGACGATTAACCATCCTCTCATTTTTCTGGAACTTCAGGCCAATATCCATAGTACCTAGAATATACCATAGGATTCACTTTACTACTTGCTAATGGCCTTTGCTTAGATTCTGCATATACCGACTCACCATGCTGTTAACGTGTGAAATATCAGTTCGGGTACACATCATTGCATACATTAGGGCTCGAATAGCATTTTCATATGGAACATTATCCATCTGTCTTCGATTGTCATATGTACTTGGAGACATTGATGCACTTAGTTTGAAATGTGGGGCCAATAGAGTACTAACCGGTTTAATTTTGTCATCTATGCCAAACCGCTGAAGTACTTTCTTCATAGACTAATTATGGGTTAACCAGACCGTGCCCCTTTCTCTATCTCATTTGATCTCCATCCTAAGAATCTTCTTGGGTTTCCCAAGATCTGTCATCTCGAACTCTAAGCTCAGTTGAGCCTTTAGCTTATCGATCTCCACCTTGCTCCTAGATGCAATTAACATATCATCCACATATAGAAGCAAATAGATAAACGTGCCATCTTGAAGTTTCTTTAAGTAAACAAAGTGATCAAACTGACTTTGTATGTATTTCTGTTGTTGGATGAAGCTGTCAAATTGCTTGTACCACTATCTGGGAGACTACTTCAAACCATACAGTGACTTGCTCGACTTGTATTCCTAATTCTCCTTCCCTTTGACTTTGAAACCATCAGGTTGGGACATATAGATTTCTTCTTCCAAATTTCCATGCAAGAATGTAGTCATCACATCAAGTTGAGCTAGCATAAGATCATATTGCGCTACTATAGCCAATAAGATCTGAATAGATAAATGTTTGACAACTGGTGAGAACACTTTATTATAGTCTATTCCTTCCTTTTGAGCATAGCCTTCAGCTACTAATCTAGCTTTAAGCAACTTCATTTTTAAAATAAATCCATTTGCAGCTAACAGCTTTCTTACCATGTAAAAGTTGTAGTAATTTTCACGTCTGATTTTTGCAAAGTGACTGCATCTCTTCATCCACTGTCATATTCCATCTATCATTTTCAATATTCTTAAATAACTTCTTTATAGGTGTTGGGAACATCATCCTTTATGACTGGAAGAACATATTCCACCATGTCTATATATCTTACATGTTTCCTAATATCTCTCCTTCGCCTGTGAGTGGTGATATATTCCGTCTGTTGGCTGATTTATGTTGTTGGTGCTAGAACCTCCACCTCAACTGGAATATCCTCGCGATCATCATGATACTCCTTCATTTGAGAAGTCTTCTTTGACTCCTTTGGCATATAAAACTCCACCTATTGTAGAGAAGGGTGATTTTCTTTCTCTTTGTCGGAAGTAGTCTTTTTCACCATTACTGATTCATTAAAGGTAATGTCTCTACTTAGGATAATCTTCTTGGACTCGGGATTCCATAATCTGAATCTCTTAACTCCTTCACTAAAGCCTAAAAAATAACTTTCTTGGCTCTAGGATCCAGTTTGGATTCTGTAACATGAAAGTATGCATGACGGTTGAATATATGCATCTGATCATAATCCAAAACAGGTTGTCCAGTCCATACCTCTTTAGGACTCTTCCCTTCAAGTGCAGAAGTAGGTAGTCGGTTGACAATGTGAGAGGCATATGTCAATGCTTCTGCCCAGAATGCCTTGTTTAGGCCAGATTGAGAAAGCATGCATCAAACTTTCTGTACCAATGTACGATTCATCCTTTGTGCAACACCATTCTATTGTGGTGTTCCAGGAACTGTCAAGTGTTTGATTATCCATTCTTCTTGACAGATTTCTTGAAAGGATCTAATTTATACTCTCCACCAATATTTTAGCGAATTCTCTTGATCTTCTCGCTGGTCTGGGCTTCAACGAACTTCTTCCACTGAAGAAAGATATCGAGAACTTCATCCATGTGTTTCATCATATACACCTATACATATCATGATAAATCATCAATAAAGATAATAAAATAATAATTGCCTCTCAATGATGAATTTTTCACTGGTCCCCACACATTAGTATGAATATAATCCAGTATTCCTTTAGTGGAGTGAATGGTGGTGTTGAACTTGACTCGTGTCTACTTGCCTAAGACATAATGCTCACAAAAGTCAAGCTTTCTACTTTTAGCTCCTTCCAATAGACCTTTTTTCACCAAATTTTGCAAGGCCTTCTCCCCAGCATGTCCCAAGCATATGTGCCAAAGTTAGGAAGAATCAGGTGCTTCATCATCAATACTTTTGGCAACAGATGCACTTCCTATGACTATATGTCCATCTAGGAAATATAAACTTCCCTTTCGAGTACCTTTCATCGTCAAGAATGCTCATTATATAACTTTCAAGGCTCCACCTTTTATGGTCACTCTGTATCCGTTGTTATTTAAGACCCCCAATGAAATCAGGTTCTTTTTTAGATCTAGAACATATCTGACATTTGTTAGTCGTTTGGTTGTACCGTCATGCATTTTTAGGCGAATTGTTCCAATGTCTCTTGTTTGGCATGTATTGTTGATGCCCATAATGACAATGTCATCATCAAACTTTTGAAAGCTTGTAAAATAGTTCCTATTTGGACACATATGATATGAACAACTAGAATTAAGAATCCATTTGTCTACTTGGATGTTTGTTGGCGAAACTCAGAAAGATGAGTATTCCAAATCATCATTTCCTTTTGCAACATTTGCAATGGATTTGTCTATTTTTGGACAGTCTTTATTCCAGTGCCCTTTTTAACGACAATATGCCATTCATCTTTTGCTAGGCATCTTCTTGATTCTCCTTTTGATTTTAAGCTAGATTTATTTCACCCATTAGATCTCCCAAATCTCCTTTTGCCTTCTTTACCTCGGATAACAGTCAATGCTTCTGGTGTCAAGTCCCTAGAATCTTTCTTTCGATACTCATTATTCATCAAAGCATAATCTATGAATTTAACCTCATCTTTTCTATACAATAGAGTGGTTATTAAATGATCATAGCTTTCAAGAAGAGAATTCAATAATAACAGTACCTTATCTTCATTAATAATTTCAACATCTAAATTTTATAGATGATCCAAAATTTGTTAAAATTAGTGAGATGTTCAATCATAGGCATACCTCTCACTGGAAACGGAAAAGCTTTTCTTCAGGTAGAGACGATTTTCTATACTCTTCGTCATGTACTTGTCTTCTAATTTCTTCCAAAGTGTTGAGGCTGCAGTTTCCTTCATGACAAAGTATTTTTGATCTTTAGCAAGGCACAATCGGATAGTGCCGTAGGCTTAACGATTCACATAGTTCCAATCTTCATCAGAAATATTTGTTGGTTTGGTTCCCAATGCAATATCTGATCCTTCGCGGAATAACAGATGCTGAACTTCACATTGCCACATGTCGAAGTTATTTGTACCATCAAACTTTTCAATATCAAATTTTGCATTTGACATTGAACTTCTTTGCCACAAACTACTAGCGGAGGTTGAAGGTTACATGTCACCTTCTTTTGGGTCATTCATCATTCTTCAGGGCTCTATAAAAATAAAAAATAATTTTGGAGTAGAATTTGCAGAAATTAATAACGTGGTTACGTCTAGAATAGCTGAAAACCTTAGGAATCATATTACTTCATCCTAATCCAACAAAATAGATCCACGAAATACAAAATACAAAAAAAAATTCCTCCCTTTTTTTAAGTCCTATGCGTCACACTCCACCTTCTTTTTTTTTTTTTTTCAAATAAGCACCATGTTTCTTTTTCTCACTAACTAATACACTACACCCAATCAAAACTCTTTTTTCTCACTAACCCCTCATTTTACGAGTCTTGCCTCCTTTCCTCATTTTTTTAAAAGGCAAAAATAAAAAATAATACCTCTCTCCCAACCTAATTCCGCGGATCTGGTCATCCAGTGCTCCCCTCTTCCTTTTTTTAATAAACAAAACCAAACCTTATACACCCATGGAAATAATTCCAATGGAACTAGCCTTCTTCCTCAACGACAATGTATGAAGAGACTCGTGGAGAGAGAGTAGTGCATCTGCGTGGAGTCCGGTCGTGTGATGTAGCGATTGGTTGGACGTGCGGGTGGGTGGCGAGGCGGGACGGGATCCAAGCACGGAAGGGTTGTGGTGGCTACAGTAAATCTTGCAGGACAGTCGGGGCTACGGTGTGTGATGGCACACGACTAACCAGAAACGGGTGGTATGTATGTAACAAACTGGTTGTGGCTCTGATACTAATTGTAGGATTGTAACACACATACACACACAAGAATAAGAGAAATTTATGTGATTCGGCAGGAGTATCCTAAATCGACAGGAGGAACGAATTGTTTCACTATGTTAGATATTCAAATACATGCTTTGATTTTTCACCCCATTTTACAAAGTGGATTACATGTTTATATAGCAAATGAGATGAGAAGAGAAGGGAGCAGAGAAGTTTAAAAAAAACTTCTCTAGCCGCAAAGGTGGATGCTGGCCAACCACCTAAGGCCACCAATCGGTTTGACTGAGCAAAATTTCACACATCTCGGGTGAGATGCAACTTTAGGCATGAAATAATATTCATTTAAAAAAATAAAAATCAAAAAAAAAAGATCATCAGATTAAACCATTAAACAAGCAAAAATAAATTATTTGAATTATATGTTGTGTCACGGAGTTAGTCTTACGACGAGCTAACTCATGCGGCACTTAGTCACTTAACGGGAACTTCGTGAACTAAGTAAGCCTTTAAGTTCAAGTGAATGTTTAGAGTCGTTCGGGACAACAGACAACAATTAATGGAAGTTGTAGAGAATGCCTGAAAGTGAGAAAACTTATGTTAGCACAAATGTCAAGTATAAGTTTCAACACTAGAGCCTTGCTCTCTATATAAGATTTAGAGCATTTTTACAACTGACACCAGGAAACATCAAGTTGGTGCGAGAGTACAAATCGCCTATATGAGTGCTAACTCTTTCTACAAGCTGTACAATCATTACAAATGACTCTAATATGTTACAAAATTGTGTCGTGACACTCTAGACTATGACATCCTCCCCCACTTAAGCTCGTGATGTCCTTATCACGTCTGCTTCCTTGTAGTGCTTGATGTGGTCCGCGAGCTGCCACAATTTGTCTTCACGTTCCTAGTTATTTTCTTGAACTGGGAACTCCTTTGAGTAATTAACTACTTTGAGTAATTGGGAACTCCTCATCTTCGTATCACCTGATCTGCTAGGATGTGCTCCACTTCCTTGTCGAACGCGATGACGACGGCGGTTCATGCTCAATGTGATTCTCCTTGACTTGGCTCCTCTGCGTCTTCATGGAATGGATTCAATATGCTGGCATGGAAGACATTGTGGATCTTCAGTTTTAGAGGCAATTGGACTTGGTAAGCTGTCTTCCCTATCCGTTTGATGATTGGAAAGGAGCCTTCGAATCATCGGACTAAGCCCTTGTGTACTTGGTGGAGAGACTTGAGCTAATTTGGCAATAGCTTTACCATCACTTTGTCTCCAACCGTAAACTCCTTCGGACTTCACTTATCATCGGCCCATTTATTCATCCACTTGGCGGCTTTGTTGAGACACACCCTTGTGATGTCCGATTCTTCCTACCACTCCTTTGCGACTTTGTAAGTGAACGGATTGTTGCCTGTGTAAGGCGAGACAACAACACTCGGAGTAAGTGGTTGTTGCCTCGTGGAAATTTCAAACTGGCTTTTCCATGTCGCTTCACTCTGTTGGAGGTTATACGAGAACTGAGCAACATTGAGCAACTTCACCCAATCTCGTTGGTGGGCACTAATGTAGTGCCGCAAATACTGCTCCAGAAGAGCGTTGGCGCGCTTTGTCTGGCCATCAGTTTGGGGATGGAAACTTGTGGAGAAGATTAGTTATGTCCCCAATAGCTTGAACAGCTCGCGCCAAAATTTTCCGGTGAAGTGGGGATCTCGGTCACTTATGATGCTTTTCGAAATTCCCCATAACTTCACTACATTCTTGAAAAATAGTTGGGCTGCTTCATCAATTTTGCAATCCGATGATGTTGGAATGAACGTTATACACTTGCTGAATCGATCCACCACCACCATGATGCTCCCAAATCCATCGGACTTGGGTACGACTACAATGAAATCCATCAAGACACTATCCCATAGTCGTTCGAGAATCGACAAGGGTTCCAGAAGTCCTGTAGACTGCTGCTGCTCTATCTTGTATTACTGGAAAATGAGATAAGTTTTTACATATGCGTCAACATCATCTGACATTTGCGGTCAATAATAGTGTCGTTTAATGAGGGCAAGTGTACGTGCCATGCTTGGGTGGCCGGCCCATAATGCATCATGGCACTCCTTCATAATGTCTTTCCATAAATTCTCTCATCTTAGATTGAAGACTCATTGGCCAACTTTCATTAATACGCCGTCTTTAACCAAAAATCGATGAGTCTTCCCTTCGGTAGCCAACTTAGGCAAGTTGTTGGCTACATGGTCATGCACCATCCCTTCGTTGATTTAATCAAGGAAGTCACTCCTTACTGTGCTGGTGGAAAACAAGACCGCTAATTCCGTCTTCTGGCTTAGTGCATCGACCAAAACATTGGCTTTGCCCGGCTTGTACTGCAATTAATAGTTGAATTCAGCTAGAAAGTCCTGCCACCAAGCTTGCTTGGGGCTCAGCTTTCTCTGGGATTGGAAGTAACTTGTTGCAACATTGTCCGTCATAATCATGAACTTACTTCCAAGCAGGTAATGTCTCCACGTGCGAAGACAATGAATGATTGCATTTATCTCCTTGTCTTGTACCGTATATCACCTTTCCGTGTCATTCAGCTTTTGACTTTTGTAGGTGATAGGATGTTTGTCCAACATTATGACTCCCCTATAGCATAATCAGATGCATCGGTGTAGACTTCAAAGGGTGTGTCATAATCAGGTAGCACCACAATCGGCTCCTCTGAGATTCCTTGCTTCAATTGCTCGAAGGAGGCTTGGTACTCATCTGCCCAGTGACAAGGATGGTTATTCTTCAGCAAGTCGGTTAAGGGTATTGCAATGGTGGAGTAACCCTTAATAAACCGACGATAATAATTTATGAGTCCCAAGAATGATCGTAACTCTAGGACTTTTGTTGGCGGCTCCCATCTTTGGATGGCTTCCACTTTTGCTGGATCCATCATTAGTTTCCCGTCCTTGATGTGGTATCCGAGAAAGTCCACCTCTTACTTCGCAAACGAGCACTTCTCCTTCTCGCAGCACTTGGAAGACTTGCTTGAAGTGTGCGATATGCTCCCTAAGTGTGTTGCTGTACATAACAATGTCATCTAAATAAACAACAACAAATTTGTCAAGGAACGGGTGAAGTACCTTGTTCATTAGTGTACAGAAAGTGGCCGGTGCATTGGTGAGGCCAAAGGGCATAACTAAAAATTCGAATGCTCTGTATCTTGTGACGCACGTTGTCTGTGGCTCATCCCCTTCCATTATCCGGACTTGATAATATCTTGAATGGAGGTCTAGCTTTGTGAAATAACTCGCCTTACTGAGATGGTCGAACAAGTCCGCTATCAAAGGTATTGGGTACTTGTTTTTGATAGTAATCTTGTTCAACGCCCGATAGTCGATGTATATTCTTAGTCCGCCATCCTTTTTCTTCTGAAATAGCACTAGGGCGCCAAACGGGGACTTCAATGGTTGGATATTACCCGACTCGATCAGATCTTGGAGTTGTTTCCACAATTCCACCAACTTCGGGGTTGCCATGTGATCATGTGATAAGGTGACATGGCTGGTGGCTTCATGCCAGGCTCCAACTCGATTTAGTGATCCACATCTCACTTCGAAGGTAGCCGCTTCGAAAACTCTGAAGGCATGACGTCTTGGAACTCATTCAAAACCGTCTCCACAGGTTCGGGTAGCTTGGGAGAAGGTGTCATCAACCCTTCCTCCTCCATCAGTTCCCTCATTGAAACCATATAACTCGGGTCCTACTTGAGTCCCCGTTTAAATTGCATGGCAGAAATTATTGGTGCACTCGACTTCCCCATGCCTTTGAGTGCAATGACTCGAATCTTCTTATTATCGAGGATCACAAGGGAACTTAATGCTGGAACAGGAAACGCCAACACTTGACAAAAGAAAACAAGTCCCAACACCATCTTTAAGTTTTCCATTGGAATGACGGTGAAGTCAAGTTTTCCTTGCCAATCTCTGATTTTTACTGTTATGTCCCTTGCTATGTCATGGACTAGCTTGGCTTGCAAGTTTACCGCTTTGATCGTGCCAATTCCTTCGGATTATTTGAGGCCTAGCCACTTGGCCTCTTGCAGATCAATGAAGTTATGGGTCGCTCCCGTATCAAGCATTGCGCCTACAATTTGGCCCTTAACGGTAACGTCCGCATATAGCAAAATTTTCTCTTTCAGGTCCTTTGGAGAGAAGAGCTTCGAGAGAGCGCTCAAGTGTTGGACGGCTTCCAAATCATCTTGAGGCTCCTCGGCCTTCTCCTTATTGTATTCCACAACAATGACATTCATCAACTTGCGGTTCGGACAATCTCTGGTCCAGTGCGGCCCATCGAAATGAAGCACGGCCTCAGTGCCTCTTTTTTTTTTGTGTGAAGAACTTTGGTTTATAATTCGTCGAGGTCGAGTGTTTTGGATGTCCACCCTCCATGTGGCCGACATCCTTCTTTGGTCTACCCTTGTCTCCCCCACTTTTACTCATGTACGGCTTCTTAACAAACTTCGATTGGGGCGAGTAGTCAACTAGCATTTCGGTGGCCATAATGGCATCGTTGAGTGTTTGCACATTGCGCCGATCAAGTTTTACTCTCGCCCATTCTTTTAAGCCATCCTTGAAGTAAAACAGGAAATCAAAATTGGACATGTTGTCGATTTCCAGCATAAGAGTAGTGAACTCCTTGATATATTCGGGAACACTACCCGTCTGCCTTAGTTGATGCAGCTTCCCCTGAACATCGGTCTCCGCATTATGTGGGACAAAGTACCCTTGTATCAATTACGCAAAGCCCCTTCTTCTGCTCAATATGCTTTCACCGCCACCATAGTTGGGCCACTTCCCGAAAAAAGATTTGGGCATTGCTTATCCAGGCCACATCGTCAACAACGCCCATGGCCTCGAAATATTGTTTTAGGCCGAATATGAAATTTTCCACCGTTGTGGCATTGCGTGTACCATTGTACATTGCTGGTTTAGAGACTTTCAACATGGGACCATGTCCGCTACTCGTAACACTCGGCCTAACATTTCCCACTGACTGCGAACTATGTCGGCGGAATGTTTCCATCTCCCTATGGATGTCGTGGATTTCACATTCCACGTATTTTCATAGGTCAGCCAGATTCTCGTTGAGCGTCTCAAGTTGCCCCTTGAACGATTGGATGCATTTTTCCCAACCAGATTTACGAATCATGGCCTTAGCAGCCTTAGCGATTTCCACATTTTCCGTAATCAAGTTATCAACTTGATTGCTAAGTTCCCCAACCACGGTGTTCATGGCTGTGAAACTCCCTTCCAATAGTGAAATTCAAGCTTCCATGGGGTCCTTAAGAGCGGTCTTGGACTTCCCACGTTTCGGTGGCGCTAGAGTGCATTGCTCCTCACACCCACGGCCATGTTGCTGCTCCGTGTGCAGTTCCTCCATCGCAGCAAACCCTTCCTCGTGTGCCATTGCAACCAAATTACGACTGGTTGTAATTGGATCTAATACCTCCTGTCACGGAGTTAGTCTTATGACGAGCTAACTCGTACGACACTTAGCCACTTAGCGGAAACTTCGTGAACTAAGTGAGCCTTTTTAAGTTCAAGTGAATGTTTAGAGTCATTCGGGATAACGGATAACGATTAATGGAAGTTACAGAGAATGCCTGAAAGTGAGAAAACTTATATTAGCACAAATGTCAAGTGTGAGTTTTAACACTAGAGCCTTGCTCTACATATAAGATTTAGAGCATTTTTACAACTGGCACCAGGAAACATCAAGTTGGTGCGAGAGTACAAATCGCCTATACAAGTGCTAACTCTTTCTACGAGCTGTACAATCATTACAAATGACTCTAATATATTATGAAAATGTGTTGTGAGGGTCTGAACCATGACATATGACTTCAGACATAAAAAAATACGGTAAAGCATTAAAATAAATATACTAATTTTATAATTTATCACCTCAAATTGTCATTTAAGTTTTTAATTTTTAAATTTTAAGGAATTGATAAATTTTAAAATATCGTATTAAAAGACCGATTAAAGGGAATAAATTTTAAAAAACTATTAAATAAGCTATTAAGGAGCTATTAAAGGAGTACATTTAAAATCACAGTATTAAATTTTAAGTAGTTATTCTCAACATTTAAATAAGATGTGATAAATGTAATACATATAAAACCCGGTAATAACTCTATTCAATGGAATAGATTTAAAATTATTTGATTATTTCCATTATATTTCCAAACAGAAAGTATTTGATTATTTTCATATATTTAAAATTATATGGTAATATCTGTATTTGATTATTTTCATAAATGGAAATTATTTAATTATTTTCATATTTCCTTTCTTTCATTATTTCATTTATTTGTCATTACACAAATCCGTCACATTACAAGAATAAACATAATTTAAATAAAATCTGCATGCATCACGACGACGATTTTGACAATTTTGGTGATTTCAACTTCGACGTTACCTTGGGACGACGATGCAGAGATGAGTTGGGATAACGATCAACTTTGACCAAGGAGAGATGACAACGACTTCGACTTCAACAATGGTGATGCTACTACTTCGAGTTCGACGATTGGCGATTGTTGTTTGGCTTTGTTCGATGATCGACAATGAATTGGGACAATGAGTTTGATCGCTGGTGTATTGTTGCTTCTCAGTCAAGATCTTAGACGAGATGGAGTGTGTCGTTGAGACAATGGGCATATTGTTGCTTCTTGGATGAGATTTCGGATGAGATCGATGAGATGAAGAAGGTTTGTGAGATCTGCATACTATCTCTAGATCTCGGATCGGGACCCTCTAATACTATGATGTATCGTCCGAGATTTCCCAGACTCGGATGATACTTCGAACCATGATTATGACATACAGACAGGCCTGCACCTTGGCCCAATCCTAATAAGTGGCATCAGAGCCTGGTTGGCCCCAAAAAAGTATTTTATAATATCAAAAGTCTTCTCGACATGGTGTAATCGAGTGGTGTGTCCCGTGGTGTGCGGCGGTATTAGATTAGAATACAAACTCCTTTCACCGGGTGATCAAACTACTATGATCTCAATCAGAATCTGGATTGAAGGGGAGCTACAAGGAAAATTCCATGACGATCCCACATTGTAGAATTGGGGAAGCTAAGGGGTTTAATAAGGTAGAGCAAGCCCGAAAATGTTACAATGCATTTTAAAGTTATCCGGGCTGATGTGGTGAGCCCAAAGTGAATAATATTGTGACATACGGATAGGCCCGCTCTTTGGCCCAATCCTAACCATCTATGTTTCTTATAGACAACTTAGCATGTAGTTACCTGGACGAACCTATACAGGCCAGGAATTGACATAATATCTGCCCCTGCAAGTTTCAAACCGAAGTCCACGTGGGGCTACAAAACCAAAGCACGGTTAATTAAAAGAGTGCTAAATGGAGAGGCAGAGACAAGAAAGGAGGGAGTTTAACATAAATTAGTATGGATTATAAACAAAAACCTCCTCCTCCTAGAATGAAGATGAATCTAAAATAAAAACATTTTTTAAGCATGTCAATCATTAAGTAACTTATTTATATGCAAGCGAATGTGTGAAAAAATGCCAAGCCATAAATCCAAAAGCAAAGAACAAAAATCTATACTCAAAAGACAAACCTTCTCCATGAGTGACACAAGGATATTGGCAAAACAAGGGAAGCTTGGAACCAATGGCTTCAAGGTGACGCGTGGTGAAGCAAAGACTTGGAAGTCCACCACCTATATTAATCAAAAAAAAAATTCTTAGATGGAATAAATAAATGTTCTCTCTCTCTCTCTCTCTCTCCCCAGGCAAAATAAGTTAATAACCTGAACAGTCACTTTCAACCCAAATGCTTTGACAACAATGGTGATATTAGGATTCCCTGCCCACTTAATAGAAGGTTCCATAATCAACTCTTTCTCATCAGTAACATACACTTTCATTCCTGAAAACCAAAATTTTAAAAGATAAAGGATATGAGATAGGATTTACTTCCATAGCATAGGGGCCAAGAGATTGTACTCTATTTTAACATACATGCATAATTATATTTGTTGGAGAAAATAATAAATAAAAAAAATGGACATATATTTTTTTATATAATTTTAAAACATTTATGTGTTTACAGAATTATTACAGTATTTTTTTTCATTATGAAAAAATATATACTAATTTTAAAAACTCTTAATTTTTGATCCCAAAATTCAATTACAACCAAAGAATTTGAGAAATAATTCTCTTTACAACAAACATCCTCTCTCAATTTCTCTTGCACAAATTGACTCTCAAGAATTGAATGATTTTAAATAAGCCTTTGCGATGGGTATTTATAGGCCTCCCATAGCTTGCAAATGTTGAATAAATTGCCTACTAACTTCAAATTTTTTACAAGGAACATGCTAGCTTTCTGTCCATCTAAAAGTCGAGCCACAAGTGTTAATAAATTTTCACTTGAAGACTGATTTTAATTTGTCTTTATATTAGCAGTAGCTAACTTTTTTTGATTCAATTATTCTTAAAGATGAATTAAAGTTATGAATAACTCTAATTTTTCTATAGTGATTGCTTTGGTTAGTATATCTGATGAGTTCTTACTTTCCTTGAATCTTTATAAGTGTTAATGCTATATTATCCAACAATGATCGAATGAAAATGATAACAAAGTCATATATGCTTGTTCTTTAAATGAAAAATTGAATTCTTGGCCAACTGTATTGTCTTTTAACTATCACTATGTAACATATTCATCTCTTGTTTGAAACTAAATTTTATCAATAAACCTTGCACCAATATAAACTCTTTGCTCGCTTCTGTCGTTACTACATATTCTAGCTCAGTTATAGATAAAAGTCACAATTTTTTGCAAGAAAGAAATCTAGCTAACTGACATAGTTCCCAACATAGACATTTCGTGTAGTTCTCCTCTTATAGTACATTTCTCTAATGAAATCAACATCAACATAGCCCTACAACTTCAGCTCACTTTTTTTAAAACATAGATTTTTTAATAATACATTACAAGTATTTTATTACCCTCTCAATGTTATTTTCCTAGATTAAACATAAATTGGCTCACTACTCCCATCCCGTAAGCAATATATGGTCTCGTACATATAATGGCCTACACCGAGCTCTTAATGGTTGAGGCATATGGAACCATAGTCATGTAATTTTTCTCTTCGTTTGTCTTTGGACACTATTCCCATGACAACTTGAAGTGATTAGCTAGATGTGTTCTGACAGGCTTGACATTACTCATGCCAAATCTTAGTAAGATCTTATAAATTTATTATATATGTTTGAGATAATTGTAAGCTATTTTTCTGTCTATTTTTATTAATCTTCAATCTAAGTATATAATTTATTACACCCAAGTCCTTTATATTGATTTCACTAGACAATTGTTTTTCGACTTGTTAATCTCATATATATTTTCTCATGTTATCAACATATCATCGACATAAAGTAACAAGATAATCAAACTAGAACGAACCTTCTTGAAGTAGCAACAATGGTCAGCATTGCATCTTAGGTATCCATTCTTCTGCATGAAACTATCAAATTTCTTATAGCACTATCGAGGTGCTTGTTTTAAATCGCACAAGATTTTGGTCAACCTACATACCATATCATCATTTCCCATGTCACGCCTCCAAATTCTAAGAAATTTCGAATCAAGAACGTGACTTCACCTTACCTATAGAGATTTGTAGGTCCATGAGATAGTTCTTATTAACTGATGAGATCATTTGAATGGTTATGTGCTCATTATTTAGAGTATTTTGACAGTAATTGAGTTTAATTTGGAGTTCATGACTAAGATTTGTAGGTTGTTTTGGGTAGCCTAAGATAACTATGAGGTATTAGAAACCATTTTAGTGGCGAATCTATGCTAGAAATTACATTTTTGGGGTCCTTACACTAGAATTCGTCGAGTGACAGTCGACAAGCCTAATTGGGCAAGCACAGATGGTGTGGTTGACCTAGGTGGTCGACATGGTCAACTTGGGTGGTCAATATGGGTCAACATGGTCGACTTGGGTAATCAATGTGGAGGTGTTTGGTCAATTTGGTCGACCAGGGGTCGTCGACATGGTTAAGTTGGTCGAGGTGGGGAGGTTAAGGTGCAATGTTGTCGACCTCAACCAAAAGGTTTGGTCGATGTCGACCTGTGGAGTGGTCGACATTGACTAGTTAGTGGTTCTAGCTTGTGTTAGTATACCTGAATACCCTGTTTTTCTGTTTCTTCTTTTCATCATGATCCCAAGCTTTGAAACTCCTATTTGGTATGGAGTATTATTGTTTTCTTAACATGAAATATTATTTGATGTAAATACGATTATAGGTTGAGAACCTGATGACCTTTATGGGCCTGGGTTATGGTATTTTTCTATTTTGAGGATTGGTTAGTTAACTGAGGTCCAATATAAAGCTGGATGGAGGCTGAGGTTCCCTATATGGCTGATTGATAGCGTTGAGGTCCCATATGTGGCTGGTTTGATGCCGCATTCCCACATATGGGATGTGAGGTGTGAGAGCCTTGCGTGCACTAATCAATTAGGGAGGGGTAATAGTGGTGCTCATTGTTGGACCCCATTTTGACAGGGCCAGATTATGATCCATTTCAGGAAGGAAGCTCAAAATGAAGGGTCATTGCTGAGAAGACCTCTAAATTCCCCAAGGCCAGTACCAAAGGACAAAGAATGAAATTCGGAGACTAACGCACTTGACTGTGTTCAATGCCAGCTTAAAATGAAGAAGTTATGGCCAAAATAGTTTTGGTCATAAAAAGTCCAACCTCGTAAAATGACAGTCAATGCCCCTAGTCAAAATCTAGATCATCAGGTCAAAATCTGGATCATCGGGTCAAATTCAGAACATCAAGGTCAAAATCTGGATCATCAAGTCAAATCCGAAACATCAAGGTCAAAATCCGAAACATCAAGGTCAATCTGAGCCATCCTTGATACGGAATAAGGCCCCTTAACATGGAGTAAGGAATCCAAGTTATTCCTTAGCATGGAATAAGGATCTGAGCCTTCGACTGATCCGGAATAAGACTCCACTGATACGAAGTAAGGATCTGAGCTTTCCACTAATCTAAAATAAGACTCCACTGATACGGAGTAAAGATCTGAGCCTTCTACTGATCCGGAATAAGCCCCACTGATATGGAGTAAGGATCCGAGCTATCCAATGATCCGAAATAAGGAGCCTTAGCACGGAGTAAGGATTCGAGCTAACCCTAATATAGAGTAAGGATCCGAGCTATCCTAGTGATCCAGAATAAGGAGTCTTAGCATGGAGTAAGGATTCGAGCTAACCTTGATACGGAGTAAGGAATCCAAGCTATTCCTTAGCACGGAATAAGGGATCCGAGCCATCCTTGTTCCAGATTGCCTTCCCACTCATTCGGATTATCTTCCAATGATTTGGAATGCTTTTGTATCAGTGATGAACCAGATTCCCCCATTCGCACCAGTAATAATCCGGATTTCCTTCCTACTCGTTTGGATTATCTTCCAAGGATCTGGAATGCTCCACACCAATGATAATCTGGATTCCCTATTCCACACTAGTGATATTCCCTTATTTCCGCATCGATGATGAATTCAGCAATTATTAGGATTCCATATCAATGAGTACCCGAAAATCTCCTTCATGATTTTCTCCTTTCCCACAAAGGCGTCCAGATGCATCCATAATTAAAAAGGGAGGAAGATTAATTTGCAATGCTTGGAAAAGAAGAAATCTCACTTGCCCATATTATCATAATCAATTAATTTAAATGGGGTAGTATTGAAAATCAAATAATCTTAATTGACTTAATTGCATGTCTTGGGGGATAAGAAATCCTATTTACCTTAATTATTTCAATCAAGGATTAAATGCACGAAACTATCCTTTGGAAGACTAGCCTACCTAGCCTATAAATAGGCTGCTCATTTGACAACAAAAAGGATCAATCAACGAGGGGGAGAGCATCTGTTAGTCCCGTCATGAAGTTCCTTACTCTGTGTTAATGAAGCTCGGATCCTTACTCCGTGTTAGTTTGATACTGGAATCCTTATTCCATATCAGTGCTTCCTTACTCCGTATGAATGAGAAGAAGTCCGAAGAGCTTACTCTGTATCAGTGCTTCCTTACTTCGCATGAGTTAAAATGTCCAGATGGTTTACTCTGTATCAGCGCATCCTTACTCCACTTTAGGAAGAGGCTACAAGATCCATCTTCTTCTCGATGGAAGGGTTGGAGTCAGTGAGCACGAAGAGGAGTTGAGCGCCAAGGGCATCAACCTTAACTGCAATGGTAGCTATTTGAGCACTCTGGGCTTGGGCATGGTGGTCCAGTGTGCAGAGATCACAACGTCGGAGTGGACAGTGCCAAAAGAGGTGCGCCCAAGCGCAAACTCTGGTTCTTTGGAGGACTCCCCTGCATGAAGAGGGGCAGGAGTGCGTTGGGCAAAGGAGTCAGCAGCACGAGAGAGGGGTTGGTCATCAGTAGTAGCAGAGGGACCAGCCAGAGCATCAGAGGCATCCGGGGCAGCAGATCCGCTTTGACTAGAGAGGTTAACAACGGGAATGGCGGCAGTAGGAGAAGAGGGCCCGGCCTCAACGGGGGAAGGAACCCGTCCGTCATGGGTCGGTCCGAAGGTAACAGCAAAAGGGACATCAGGAATGGAGGCCGGCGTAAGAAAGTCGTAATCCAAGTTCCAGACGATCATATCTTCCGGGGTTTTTGTGTGGCGAGTGTAATACACCCGGAGATCGTTGCCGGGGATGGTGGTGCAGGCAAGGCTAAAGCGGAACCATAGGTCCGTTAGGGTGTCGGCTAGAAGATGGTTAAGGTGGTTAATGGACCATCATTATCCCTCCTCAAAAATACGCGATGTAAGATAATACTTTGTTTATCGTGATTTGAGAGTTCCAACAGTCAGGAGGAATTGAACCGATCGACTTTCATCTAGAGTAAAGATAATCCGTAGAAGAATATCCGAATGGAAAACAAACTGAGTCCGTATAAATAGGTGCTATAAGAGAAAGGTAGATTCCTTTGCTGTCTTGAAGTCGAATAGAAAAGAAGTACTACAACACTTCAAATCCGAGACATCAGACAAGATATATATTGGTGAAAATGCAAAGAGAATCTGAACTTGTACCTTCACAAAGATAAACTAAAAGAATAGAAGGCTTCACAGGTTGGGATTAGTATAGATATAAAACAGATACAAAAAAGTTATCATAATTCAAACTAAAATAATCAGAATTTATGCATTAAAAATGAAGCAAGACACATACATACGAGTTAAGGATCATTTTTACTGAAATCAAAGCATATGTCAGATAAGAAACACATAAGTTCATATTGGTTAACATAGCGAAACCTTTATGCTGAACGACATAGCTAAGATGAATTAAATCTATATGAGTTGCCCAACTTATGATTCATGAGTGAGAATGGATTAAAGAACACATGCTAGAAACAATCAATTGATTATTAAATTAAAATGCACAGTTAAAGAAACAAAAACATTCAATCACGCCACAATTCCGATTCAATAATGCATGTCCAGTCAGATCCAAAAGTGAGAGTTATAGGGTAAAGCATCCGAGACCTATCAGGGGGTTATTACTGAAGTAATAGATGAAGCTTTTGCTCCCCCTTAAATCGTGCGATCCTCTCGAGAAAGACTCCCCCTTAGATAGACAGCCAGGAAAGAGGTCACGAGACATATAAAGGAGGTATTACTTGGGTAATTGATAAAACATTTTCTCCCCCTTAGATCATGCGATCCTCTTGATGGACATTTCCTGCTTAATATTTAGATCTTGAGAAATTGCTGTCTATCCTTGAGGAAACTCCACTTCTGAAGCTGATCAAACTGCAATTTTGATTTCATCCACCAGGAATTCCAAGCTAACCCATTTTATTTCTTCAACTAGGTATGTTAATATTGTAATCAATATGAAAAAGCATTGGACATGTGGTGAGAGATGAAAATTGAAATCATCAAATCCTAAGGAGGTTTTATTCATATATCTTTAATTATGTTAGCTTAGGCGACTTCAGTCTGGAAATGCAAGCATCCTCCCATATAAAAGTATGAGAATATTATCAGAGTACTATGCATGACACAAGCAAAGATGATCAGCAGTGAGAACAGGAAGTGTCTAATGCTCATCATGAAACACGATGCATGTTCTGAAAGAAATGCTGTTGAATGAATAAATGAGAAGCTATGCAGAAAGGTCAAGCATACCTAATTTGAGGAGTAGTTCAGAAAATCTTGCGTCAGGTAGGGGCTTGGTGAGTTTGTCTGCGAGTTGATCACTCGTAGCAATATGTTCGAGAGATATGTGCTTTTTGAGAACATGATCTCGGATGAAGTGATACCTGACTTCAATGTGTTTTGTCTTTGGGTGCATGATAGGATTATTGTTGATGGCAATTGCACTGGGGTTATCACAGTATAATGGAACAAATATCATGTTAAAACTGTAGTCAGTAAGTTGACTTTGCATCTAGAAAAGCTATGCGCAGGAACTCCCAGCAGTTATGTATTCTGCCTCAGATTAGAGGTTGATACGAAATTCTGCTTCTTACTAAACCATGAAATCAATCTGTTTCCAAGGAACAGTTAAGTACCACTAGTCCTCTTCCTGTCAATGCGATACCTGGCAAAATCAGCGTCTGAATATCCGGATAAATAGAAGTTGGACTCCTTTAGATACCAAAGTCTCAAATTCACAGTCCCTTTAAGATACCGTAATATCTTTTTGACATGAAGCATGTGTGACTCTTTAGGATTTGCCTGATAACTTACATATATGCATGTTGCGAACATGATATCTGGGCAACTTGCCGTAAGATACAACAATGATCCTATCATACCTCTGTATTCGGTCACATTTACTGATTCTCCATTAAGATCAAGATCTAACTTGGCACTGACTGGCATGGGAGTCTTCACAGGAGTTGAGTTTTGCATTCCAAACTTCTTGATTAAATCCCATATGTACTTAGATTGGTTGATGAAGATTCCACTTTTCATTTGTTTAACTTCTATTCCAAGGAAGTACGATAATTCTCCCATCATGCTCATTTCAAACTTGTCAGTCATTAACTTTACAAACTCTTCACAAAGCTTCGGATTAGATGATCTGAAAATGATATCATCCACATACATTTGTACGATCAGAGAATGACCTTTCTCTTTCCATAAGAATAATGTGGTGTCTATCTTCTCTTTTCTGTAGTTGTGTTCGAGCAAGAATTCACAGTGTGTCGTACCAGGCTCTTGGAGCTTGCTTCAATCTATACAAGGCTTTCCGTAGTTTACACACCATATGTTTAGCCTTGTGTTCAACGAATCCCGGAGGTTATTCAACATAAACCTCCTCTCGAATATCTCCATTAAGAAAAGTGCTCTTGACATCAATCTGATAAACATATCCTTTGGCTACTAGTCGAGCTTTGTTCCGAATTACTATACTATCAGTATCAAGTTTGTTCCTGAACACCCATTTAACTCCAATGACTTGTTACGACCTAGGCCTTGCTACGAGCGTCCACACTTCGTTCCTCTTGAACTGATTAAGATCTTCTTGCATAGCATCTATCCAGTTTGAATCTTGAAGGGCTTCATCCACCACTTTTGGCTTTATCTGTGATAGAAAACAAGAATAGAGACACAAGTTGGAGGTGGGTGCCCTTGTTCTTACCCCAACAGTAGGATCACCAATCACTTGATCTGATGGGTGGTTTCGAGTCAACCTATAATTCTGCGCAAGTGGTGATGAATATTCAATGATTTGAAGCTCTGCCAGATCTGGTGGATCAAGTACAACGGATGGTTGAGCTTCTTCTGGGCTAGTTACATTTGTATGATGAATAGTTTCAAAAGTACTTTGAGGTTCTTCGGCACTGTGACTTTCAGTATTAACTGGTCCAAATGGACTAGAAGGTTCTCTAGTGTTTTGGATGTCTGTATCAATTGGTCCGGAGTTGAGTGGAAGTCTTGGGTCTGAATCTTCGAAAGCATCATCAGTAACATTTCTTCTTGCTTCACTGGTGCTAGTTGATGGATCAATAGTAGTGGCAGGAACATGTTGGAACTGTGAATAATCAATCATGTCCTTATGATCCTGCACATTTGAATTTGAAGATCTTATACTTGACCAATCAAGGTTAGACTCATCAAAATCAACATGGATATATTATTCAACTATTAAACGTCTTCTATTGAAAATGTGATAAGCCTTGCTGTGTAATGAGTATCCGACAAAGGTCCCATCATCGGATTTTGGCTCAAATTTACTACGGGCCTCTTTGCCGTTGTTTAACATGTAACAAGTACACTCAAAAGCTTTGAAATGAGAGATTGACGGCTCCCTGCCTCTCCACATCTCATAAGGTGTTTTCATGGTAACCTTATTGATAAGTGTTCTATTCTGAACATAGCATGCAGTGGATATAGCTTCAGCCCATAGACTAAGAAGAAGCGTTGCCCCTGCTAACATTGATATACCAACTTAGACTAAAGTGCGATTCTTACGCTCAACAACTCCATTTTGATGTGGAGTCCTGGGCGCAGAGAAGTCGCGCTGAATGCCCTGTTCAGAACAATATGATCTCATATTGGAAAAGTCAAATTCTGTACCATGATCACTCCTGATGCATTTAATGCTCAGTCCTTGTGAGCATAGCCAACGCTTGTTCCATAGCCAACTTTCTTCATTTGATGCTGTAGTGAGAAAGCATACAGGGTCAGAAGAATTATTTCTTAAGACCACTGAATATATGTCCCCATCTCTTGATCCGGATAACTTAATATCTCTGGATAAGTTTTGCCTAACTTTGCAGGTATTGGACATAAAGGAAACAGAAAATCCTTCGTCACATAAATTACTGACACTCAGCAAATTATGCTTCAAACCCTCGACTAGTGCAACTTTAGTTATTGATACACAGTTGTTGGTTAAAGTATTATACCCCACAGTTTTACCTTTACTATTGTCACCATATGATATGGATGGGCCTCGTTTGTTAGTAACTTCTACGAGTAGAGACTTATCACCCATCATATGTACGGAGCATCCGCTATCGAGTATCCACTTGCTTTGATTGATCTTTGACTTCAAGTGGTCTGGCAATGAATTCCAGAGGTGCTCCTGCAAGACAACAGATTACACTTTTGGTGCCCAAACTTGTCTTGAGCGGTTAGGACAAACAACAATAGTGTCAACAATTCCAGATTTTGCTTTATTAGGAACTTTAGCTTTCCATGTTGACTTTACTTTGTTAGCGTCAGTTTCTTCTTTTATTTGGGTTTTCTTAAGAGAGTTACTCTTTTGAGATTTAGATTTAGATTTGCTAGAAAAACCCTTTTTGATGAATTGATCTTTATTAATATGAACTTGATCGCAAAGCCAGTCATCAGATAGACTCCAACACTCATAGTGATAGTGGCCTATTTCTTTATAGATGGAATAGACACTATGATGCGGAGTAGAAACAGGGGATACATGTTTTTTAGGTTTAACAGGTTTTCTACTCTGTTCCCTATGGCCTAGTCCTTTGCGATTGAGTGACACGCTCTTGGCCCTAGATGCATCAGCCTTAGCCTTTCCTTTTTTTTCGAGTGCTAAAGTTTCGACTTTAACTGCAGCAGCCTTCCCTTCATCTTTAGGTATGGATGTTACTACTTCGAGATTAGCAGTAACAACCTTACTTCCACAGTCATAAACTATGGTGCCACCTGAAATAAAACCATCTAACGGTTTAGATGTACTAATAGGATAAAGATTGGTTAGTTTTGGAATGAAATTCGAGGGACACTCAGTAGCTTGTGTGGAGGTTGATGGTTCGGATCCAAGGCCAGGTTTAACTCGGATGTTGTCCGGATCAGTCCTAAACGTAGAAGCTATTTCCCCCAATTTTAGCCACTTACGATTTATTTCCTTTTCCTTTTTGAGTTCATTCTTGAGTCTTTTAAGATGAACTATTAGGCCATTTAGGTTGGTATTTAGCAAATGATTTTCAGCTCTTAGATCGTGATACCAAGCCTCTTTGCTCCTAAAGTCAGCTATGTCTTTTTCAAGTTTTGCAATAGTATATTCAAGACGTTTAGCCTGACCATTCATATCTTTATACAATTGAGTAATTATTAATCTGTCATTCTTTTCATGATCACATTTAGCAGTAAGAGATTCTAATCTACTCATGAGCTCAGAGATAGAAGGTACCTCAGTATTTGCCATGAGGCAGACTTTCGACTTCTCGGTTGGCTCATCATCAGAGGATTCCTCCTCTTCTTTTGAGCCACTAACATACATTGTGATGAATGCCTTCCTCTTGTTCTTGCTGTTTTCTGAGGTGGAGCATCGGGGTTTAACCTTGTCACTTTTATCGGCCGTCTTTGATTTTGATTTACAATCCTTGGCCCAGTGACCGGGTTTTCCACAGTTGTAGCAATCTTGGGAAGTAGACTCCGATCGCTCCTTCCTTCTGGATGATGATGAGGAGCCTCTTCTAAATCTTTTTATACTTTTCCTCAGGAATTGCTCGAAGGATTTGACCAGAAAAGCTATTTCTTCTTCAACGTCCGAGTCAGAGTTCTCTGACTCTTTCGTATCATCATCGCGCTGTATGCTCAGACATTCCGTAGCTTTAAAAGCTACCCCCTTTTCTTTCCAAGCTATTTTCTCATCTCGGTCAGTATATTTGAATCTGACCTCATGAGTCCGTAGTTCTCCATATAATTCCTCAAATGGAGCATACTGCCAGTTCTTGTCAGCTTGCATTTGGAGCTGATTGGAGTAGTAACGATCCGACAATGAGCCAAAAAACTTGTCATTGATCTGGAACTGAGTGTAATGCTCATTAACAATTTTCAGGTCGAAAATAAGCTTGCTTAATTTCCGGTAGATGCTCTCGAGGGATTAGCCAGGTTTATTAGTGAAGCTCTCAAAGTTCTGTTTGAGAGCACAGATAACATTCTGCATTTGGGACTAACTTCCCTCATAGAGGATTGTTAGTTTATCCTAGACAGATTTTGCTGTCGTACAACCCTGGACATCCGTGAAAGCTTCGGAGTCCAAAGACGATGTTACATATGGCAGAGCCTGTTGGATCAAACCCAGAATTTGGATAATGCTGATGAAGCCTTATGTAATTTGATCTGAGATCTTTTGTGTTTATTTGATCATTGCAGAAGGTATGTCACTAATCCAAAGATGCACTCGTGAGAGCAAAGCTAAGGACAGGATACATAATCCTGATCCGGACAAGAGTTAGTGTCGTCAAACACTTGGTAAATAACCAAGTAACAAATACATACGGAATAAGGAACAATCCTATGGACTAAGAACCTAAAGGATAAGTGCGGAGTAAGGAAGATAAGTGCGGAGTAAGGAAAATAAGTGCGGAGTAAGGAAAATAGATGCGGAGTAAAGAAACCAGATGCGGAGTAAGGAATCCGGACTTATTACTCGCCCGGAGAAAGGAACTTACATACGGAGTAAGGAACTTACACACGGAGTAAGGAACTTACATACGGAGTAAGGAATTTACACACGGAGTAAGGAACTTACATACGGAGTAAGGAACTTACATGCGGAGTAAGGAACTTATATGCAGAGTAAGGAACTTACATGCGGAGTAAGGAAGCGCTGACACGGACTAAGGATTCCAGTACCGAATAGATACGGAGTAAGCAACCACTGACACGGAGTAAGGTTCCGAGCTTCATTAACTACGGAGTAAGGAAAATTACACCGGACCAAGAAGACACTGCTCCAACAAAACCGCATTTAAAGTTGTCAGCTCGTGCTGTCCCGATGTAAGACGAATGCATTTAGAACAAGAAGAATCTTACACGTGAATCATCCGGATATGTGGACACAACCTTAATTGTATCTCGGAACTCACAAAGACACTTATACTCTTCAAATCCAAGATCTTGAGCTCCACAATCTGCAGCAGTCAAGGCAGACAGATTACCGAGGGATAGTTAGTGCGGAACGCATTCCGGAACTTCAAGTTCCAAGGTTGTCTCTTAGGAATGTTTTGTATAAATATTCATACTTATACTTCATGTAAAAGTGAGCTTAAGTTCAAACAAAAAAAAAAAAGGAACTTGGCTAGCGTGTGAGTTCATTGTTGTAAACAGAGTGTAAGAGAGTGTTTGCTTCTATTTTTGTTGTAATCACCTTGTGATAATAAAACAAAATACTTCCACTATCCTGGTTATCTTCCATGATGATTCTATCACTTAAACTAGATAAGTCTTTGTGTCTTGAGAGAAAAGAAAGAGTTTGAATAAGAGCCTATTCACCCCCCCCCTTTAGGCTCCAAGGGACCATCAAGTGGTATCGAGCAAGTTCTACTTCGTTCTAAGTAGAGATCCCACTCTTTCAATCTCGAAATGGCCGAAGAAAGCGGTATGCTATTCAACACTCGCCTTAACTCCGGAGGTGCACAGGAGCCCATCCCGAATCGAAGCGACAGTGAAAATGTCGACCCACCACAACCTGCTGCCGCCGCCGCTTCTCAACCACGGAGTTCTGGGTTTACTCTAACGAAACCGCCCAAATTCACACCTGAGCTTTTCTCCCAGGTGGAAAGCTCGCATGAAGATGTTTATGGTTTGCCATGATCATCTTATGTGGCCATGTCTTCATCAGGAGATTCCAATTCCGATGACTATCGGAGAACATGGTGTAAGGAGGCCAAAGGCCGATCGTCGAACTTACCAACGATGAAAGAGCCTGGCAGTGCGCTAGTGAAAAGGCTCGGCTTATGTTACATCGTCTTTGGATTCCGAGGCTTTCACGGACGTCCAGGGCTGCACGACAAAGAAAAGCGTTTGGGACAAACCGACAATCCTCTATGAGGGGAGTCGGTCCCCGGATGCAGAATGTGATCTGTACTCTCGGACGAACTTTGAGAGTTTTAATCATAAACCGGGCGAATCACTTGAAAGCATCTATCGGAGATTCGGCAAGATCATACTTGAACCGAAGACCGTTAATGAGCATTACTCTCAATCCCGGATCAATGACAAGTTCTTTCGCTCATTGCCGGATCGCTACTACTCCAAACAACTCCGGATGCAATCGGACAAAAAGCGCGTATGTTCCCCTTGAAGAACTATATGGAGAGCTGCGGACTCACGAAGTCAGGTTTAAGTACTCGACGAGAGATGAGAAAATAGCTCGGAAAGAAAAGGGGGTAGCTCTCAAAGCTACGAATGTCTAAACATACCTTGAGGAATGATGATACGGACGTATCCGACAATTTCGATTTCGACGAGGAAGAGGAGATAGCCCTTCTTGTCAAATCCTTTGAGCGATTCCTACGGAAAAGCAGAAAAGGGATCGAAGACGCTCATCATCATCGTTCCAACGGAAGGAGCGACAGGAGTCCGGTTCCCAGGAATGTTTCATTGTGGGAAAACCGGTCATTGGGCCAAGGAATGCAGGTCCAAAGCAAAGGTGGCCGAGAAAAGTGACAAGGTAAATCCTCGTCGTTCCACCTCGGATAACAGCAAGAGCAAGAGAAAGGCGCTCGTGACAAAATACATGAGTGGCTCGGAAGAAGAGGAGGAATCCTCGGATGATGAGCCGACCATTAAGCCGAACGTCCGCCTCATGGCAAATGCCGAGGTACCTTCTATCTCGAGCTCCTGAGTAAATTAGAATCTCTTACTATTGCATGTGATCATGAAAAGAATGAGAGACTAATAATTACTCAAATGTACAAAGATATGGAAAGTCGAATAAACGTCTCGAATTTACTATTAATAGACTCGAAAAGGACGTCGGCGACTTCGAGAGGAAAGGAAGCTTGGTATCATGATCTAAGAGCTGAAAATCATTTGTTAAATACCAATCTTTCAGGCCTAAAAGTTATAGTGAAAAGACTCGAAAATGAATCGGAACAGGAAAAAGAAATAAATCGTAAGTGGCTAAAATCCGGGAAATAGCCTCTACCTTTAGGACCGACCTGACGACATTCGAGTCAAACCTGGCCTAGGTTCTGAACCATCAACCTCCATAGCTCAAGCTACCGAGTGTCCTCCGGATTTCACTCCTAAACTAACCAACTTATATCCTGTTAGTACATCTAAACCGTTGGATGGTTTCATTTCAGGTGGCACCATAGTATATGATTGTGGAACAGGTCACATCGCACTTCCCGAAGCAGTAGCACCCGTAACTAAAGATGAAGGGAAGGCTGCTGCCAGTTAAAGCCAAAACGTAGCACCCAAAAAGAAAGACAAGGCTAAGGCCGACGCATTTAGGGCCA
The DNA here is from genome assembly GCA_023512835.1 of Taxillus chinensis. NCBI lineage: Eukaryota > Viridiplantae > Streptophyta > Magnoliopsida > Santalales > Loranthaceae > Taxillus > Taxillus chinensis. The sequence continues at coordinate 26,882,643 of CM042086.1, forward strand.
AGAGCGCGTCACCCAAACGTAATGGATTAGGCCACAGGGAACAGAGTAGAAAAAGCGTAAAATCTAAGAGACCTGTATCCCCTGTTTGTACTTCACATTATAGTGTCTGTTCCATCCGTAGGGAAATGGGTCATTATCACTATGAATGTTGGAGTCTATCCGATACTGGCTTTGTAATCAATTTCAATCAAATAAAGATCAGTTTAATAAAAGGGGTTCTTCGAGCAAAACAAGATCTAAATCTAAAAGGAGTGTCTCTCCCAAGAAAACCCAAACAAAAGAAGCGATCGAAACTAACAAGTTAATGTCAACGTGGAAAGCTAAGAGTCCTAACAAAATTAAATCCGTAAATGTTGACAATATCGTCTGCTCACTCTAACCGCCCGAAACAAGTTTAGGCACCAAAAGTGTAAACTGTTGTCTTTCAGGAGCATCTCTGGAATGAATTGCCGGATCACTTGAAGTTAAAGATCAATCAAAGCAAGTGGATCCTTGATAGTGGATGCTCCGGACATATGACGGGTGACCAGGACTCGCTTGTAGAAGTTAATGATAAACAAGGTCCATCCGTTTCATATGGCGACAACAACAAAGGTAAGATGTCGGGTATGGCACTTTAACTAACGGCCGTGTATCAATCACTAAAGTTGCACTAGTCGAAGGTTTAAAGCATAATTTGCTAAGTGTCGATAAACTATGTGACAAAGGATTTCTTGTTTCCTTTTTGTCCAACACCTGTACGAAGAGAAAACTTATCCAGGAGATGTTAAGTTATTCGGATCAAGAGATGGGGACATATATTCAGTGGTCTTAAGAAATAATTCTTCGACCCGTATGCTTCCTCACGAAAGCAACAGATGAAGATAGTTGGTTATGGCACAAGCGATGCGCACATTTAAATTTTAAGACTTTGTCTAAATTGGCGTCACTTGATCTTGTCACCTGGTCTACCCAAACTCAAGTTCTCCAGAGACACTCTCGTCGAGAATGCCAACTTGGTAAACGGACCAAACACGGCTTTAAGAGCAAATCGTTAACTCAATAATCGCTCCTCTGCAACTTCTTCATATGGACCTATGTGGTCCTATATCTGTTTCATCACTAGCAGGTGCGAGATATACTCTTGTGGTTATCGATGATTACACCAGATACACATGGGTGATGTTCCTAAAATCAAAGGATCAAACTTTTGAACATCTTGTAGATCTCTTCAACTGGATAAGCAACTCACAAGGACCGAGCATTAAATGCATCAGGAGTGATCATGGTCTGAATTTGACTTTTCGAAATGAGATCATATTGTTTGAAACAGGGCATACAACATGACTTCTCTGCTCCCTGAACCCCACAACAAAATGGGGTAGTTGAGCGCAAGAATCGAACTTTAGTTGAAGCTGGTAGATCCATGTTAGCAGGGGCAATGCTTCCTCTCGGTCTATGGGTCAAGTTGTGTCCATTGCCTGCTATGTTCGAAACAGAACTCTAATAAATAAATCTACCATGAAAACACCCTATGAGATATGGAGAGGACGAAAACCTTCAATTTCACATTTCGAGCCTTTGGGTGTACTTGCTATATCATGATAAATGGCAAAGAGACCCGGAATAGATTTGAACCAAAATCGATGATGGGATTTTTGTCGGGTACTCACTTCATAGCAAGGCTTATCGGGTCTTCAATAGAAAACTTTTTAAAGTTGAAGAATCTATCCATGTAACCTTTGATGAAACTAATCTTGTTTGGTCAAAAGTCGGTCCTTCAAATTCCAATATGCAGGTCATGGACAGCAACGTCGATTACTCGAAGTTTATGAATATTCCTGCTACACATCCTGACCGGTATCCTGACCAACCACGTGGCATCAGCGAAACACAACGAAATTCTATGGATGATGCTACGGATGACTCGACTCCGGACTACCATTTAGCTCCTGGACAAACTCCTACGGATACACAAAATTCCGGAGCACTTTCAAGTCCGTCCGGACTAGTTAACACTGGAAGAAATAGTGTTGAAGAACCAACTAGTTCATCCGTACCTCTAAATACGGAAACATCTACTCCGGACGAAGCTCAACCAGTCGATACAACCGAACCACCCAATCTGGAAGAGCTTCAAATTGTTCAAGATCAACCAATACACGCACGGAATTATAGATGGACCCGAAACCATCCCTCGGATCAAGTGATTGGTGATCCTACTGTTGGTGTAAGAACAAGAGCAGCCACCTCAAACATGAGTCTTTACTCATGCTTTCTATCTCAAATAGAACCAAAGGTGGTAGATGAAGCTCTTCAAGATTCAAACTGGATAGAGGCCATGCAAGAAGAGCTGAATCAATTTAAGAGAAATAATGTGTGGACCTTAGTACCAAGGCCTAAGTCTCAGCAAGTCATTGGCGTTAAATGGGTGTTCCGGAACAAGCTTGATACGGATGGAATAGTAATCCGGAACAAAGCGCTGGTAGCCAAAGGATATCGTCAAGAAGAAGGAATAGATTATGATGAAACCTTTGCTCCGGTCGCAAGACTTGAGGCAATCCGAATGTTTCGGCGTATGCTTCATATGAAAACTTCATAGTTTATCAAATGGACGTCAAGAGCGCATTCCTGAATGGAGACCTTCAAGAGGAGGTGTATGTTGAACAACCTCCCGGCTTCATTGAACCTAAGGCAGGACATCTTGTCTACAAACTTCGGAAAGCTCTATATGGTTTGAAGCAAGCTCCAAGAGCCTGGTATGACACATCGTCGAATTCCTACTTGCTCATAACTTCCAAAAAGGGAAGATAGACACCACCCTATTTCTACAACAAGAGAAAGGACACACTCGATTGTACAAATATACGTGGACGATATCATTTTTGGATCAACGAATCCGAAGCTTTGTGAAGAGTTTGCTAAGTTGATGACAGGCAAGTTTGAAATGAGCATGATGGGAGAACTGTCCTACTTCCTTGGAATTGAAGTCAAACAATTAAAGGAAGGAATCTTTATCAATCAGGCTAAGTACACTCGCGATCTTATTAAGAAGTTTGGTATGAAAGGTTCATCTCCCGTCAAAACTCCAATGCCTGTCGGTGCCAAGTTAGATCCGGATGTGGACGGCATATCAATAAATGTGACCGACTACGAGAGGATGATCGGCTCCTTGCTCTATCTTACAAGCAAGTCGCCCGGACATTATGTTTGCAACTTGCATTTGTGCACGATATCAGCAAATCCCAAGGAGTCACATATGCTTCATGTAAAACGGATATTAAGGTATCTCAAAGGGACGATGAATTTGGGCCTCTGGTACCCAAAGGAGTCCAACTTCACCTTATCCGGGTACTCGATGCCGACCCACTGGATGTCGCATCGACAGGAAAAGCACAAGCGGTACGTGTCGGTTTCTTGGAAATAGACCGATCTCATGGTTCAGAAGAAGCGAATTCCGTATCAACCTCTACCGCCGAGGCGGAATATATAGGTCTCTGGAAGTTCTTGTGCACGACTACTTTGGATGCAAAGTCAACTTACCGACTACGGATTCACCATGTCCTCTATTCCACTTTCTTGTGACAACACTAGTGCAATTGCCATCAGCAACAATCCTGTCATGCATCCTAAGACGAAGCACATTGAGGTCCGATATCACTTCATACGCGATCATGTTCTCAAAAACCATATTTCACTGGAACATGTTGCCACCGAAGATCAATTAGCAGACATATTTACAAAGCCCCTACCTGATGCGAGGTTTTTCGAACTACTCTTCCGACTAGGTATGCTCGACTTCTCTGCATAGTTTCTCATTTGAATTACACAACGGGATATTTACTCACAGACCATGCATTGTATGTTTTACCGAAAGTAGTAAAAACTCTCTGCTGTATTGCTGATCATACTTATCGTTCAACGGTTTCATGCTTCGATATTAATCTCAACCTCATTTTGGGAGGATGCTTGCGTTTCCCGATCAAGTCGTTTAAAGCTAACATAATTACGGTTTATATGATTTACCTCGATCGGATTCATGATTTTCACATCCATTAATCACCACATGACCAAAGCATGTTCATTTAGATTACTCTATTAACGTGCATAGTTGAAGAAGTGAAATGGGCTAGCTTGGAATGCCTGGTGGATGAATACACAAACGCATTCCGATCACTTCGAAGTATAGTTTTCTAATAAGATAGACAGTCTTTGAACTATAAATTGGAACGGTCAACCGAGAGGATTGCACAATCTACGGGGGAGAAAATGCTTTATATTTTATTCATAATACCCCCGTATATGTCTCATGACCTTTTTGCCTTGACTGTCTATCCGAGGGGGAGCTTTTCATTGAGAGGATTAAATGATCTACGGGGAGCAGCAATGAACCCCTAATATGTCTCGGATTCTCCCTCCTCTACGCTGTTACTTCCTGGATCTGATGGACATCTTGTTTTAAATCGGAAAAGTGGCATGTGTGGATGTATTTTCTTTCTTCAACCATGCATTTTAATCGACTAATCATCTGCATTCTTTTGACATGTGTTCACCTGATCATTTCACACTCATGAATCCTAATGAAGCCAAATCATATGATCTTTAATTAATCTTAGCTACGCTGTTCAAGCAAGACGGTTTCGTTATGTTGACCTATATGAACTTGTGTATTGCTATATCGACATATGCCCTGACTCAGTAATATTGATCACTTTCACATTGCGTACGTTTACTACATTCTTTGCCATGCATGAGTTCTGTTTCTTAGTAGTTCGGATTATGTTGCTTCTCACTTGTTTATCTTCTCTAATCCGTACTAATCCTTGCCTGTTCGGCTTTTGTATTTTCCGTATATCTTTATTTAGCTACAAGGTTCAGATTTTCTTTGCAACCATATTGATAAATCCAGTCCATAGTCTCGGATTTGAAGTGTTGTGGTACTTCTCTTCTCTTCGACTTATTGATTGCAAAGGAATCTACTCTACATTCTCACCAAACTCGTTTATGACGGACAAGGTCTATTATTCATCCGGATACTCTTTCACGAATATTATTAACTCCGGATGAGTGTCGGCTCTTTCCTCCGGACTCCGACTTTGTTCAATTGTGACAATCCACGTATACTCATATGTCGCATGCTTTTGAGGAGGAATAATGATGATTCATTAAATGCCTATCTCGGGTTGCACATACACTTCTCCTGGATGGCAACCAGCTGTAATCTCTACTTGGTCATGCGGTCTCCACGACATCGTTTTATTCGAAGACGCCTCGATATCCGGACAAATGACATCAGCATGTCGCGCGGGTCCCCACCTAACTCCCACATTCCTAGACCCGGCGACATTTGCGGACTCGGTCTTATATGTTTGATCATTCTGGCGCACGAGTATTGCTCATTTCAAATCCCTAACTCTCTCGTTGCTCCTTCTACTGTCAAGACCTCACCTTTCCTCTTTCCCTTCCCATCAAATCTGCAATGGCACCCCCGAATCTTTCTTTCCGGCGTTACTCCTGGCCATCTAGTTGATTGGAATGCCGTTTCCGATCCTCCGGATTGGTTTCTCCAGCTTCGCCCTCTTCTTAAAGCCTCGCACATACTCAACCTGGTCTCCAATCCCATCGATCTTCTTATCGATGACATTCTTGAGTATTACCAACGGATTCGCTGCACCAAAGATTCCATAACCTCTTATGTCCGCGGTGAATCCATCGTCATCACTCCGGCTGTTCTCCGCACCGCTCTTCACCTTCCTCTTGGTGAACCACAACGTCCGGATGCCGAACCAATGGCGGCTTCTATGGGGTGCACGATCAAAGGAAAGGAATACAAGGTGAAATCCTTCCAGGGTCGCTATCGATGTATGGCGACTATTCTAAGTCGATGCCTTCGGCTCGCACATCCGCCCTGGACTCGGTTCCGTACGATCTTCTACCGGCCATGTACGGCGTCTTTGAAGGTCTTCCAATGGATTGGGGGATGTTCTTATTTCGTTTGCTACAAAATGATCCCAAAAACCATTCCTTCGGGCGCATCCTCGGCATTGTCTTCCTGGCATCTTCGTCCGGACCATTTCGCCCAAGTTGATGGTGTCTCGTTTCCCTCGGCTCTTTACCTTCGTCACCTTACGCCGGACGGGAACATGACCGCTCGCCGACCCAATGTAGCTCTCCGCGTTCTACCTGCCCCGGAACAACAAGGCGGCTCCGTTGGTGACCCCTCCGACAGCCCAAGCCCACGAGGTCGGTTCGCACACCGATCCTCTCGGATTCGGTCCGTTGCTGCGCCCTCCCACTCACGGGCCTCCCGGCCAAGTGTCCGTGTTGAACCGTCCGAGGTTGCGGGGCCCTCTCGGCGCGGTGCGTCTAAAGCCGTTTCCTCCGCCCCCTCTGCTCGCGATGTCCCCACTCCCTCTCCATCCGCTATAGCTGCTGCGGTTGATACCGCGTTGCCGTCGCCACCGCGATGTCCCGGCCGCTTCTCCGGAAGCCCCCTTGCCTCCTCTACCTCAACCCCGAGATTACCTTGACCATCTCTCCGCCGTCACCTTAACGGACCTCTGGCTCCATTTCAGCCTAGCCCATACCTCTTCCATTCCTGACACCGATCTCCGGGTGTTTTACACCCGTAATACCCAATCCCCGGAGACTATGATCATCCGGAATCCGGACCACGGCTTTCTTACGCCGGCCGCCATTCCCGATGTGTCGTTCCCTACACCCTCCGGCCCAGTCCCTGCTACCCGAAGTCCTTCTACCGCTAAGGCTGGACCCTCTTCTCCTACCGCCGCGATTCCTGTGGTTGACTTGTCTGGTCAAAGCGGGTCTCTTGCTCCGGATGCCTCCAATGCTCCGGATGCCTCCGAAGCTCCGGATGCCTCGATGCTCCGGATGCTCCTCTGCCGCTCGCTACTCCCGCAGACTCCTCGCCCAACGCACTCCCTGCTCCTGTTCATGCGGGGGAGTCCTCCAAAGCTCCAGAGTTAGCACTTGGGCGTGCCTCTTTTGGCACGGTCCACTCGATGCCGTGCTTTCCGCTCACTGGACCGCCATGCCCACGCTCAAAGCGCCCAAATTTCCGCCATCGTCGCCAAAGTTGATGCCCTCGGCGCCCAACTCCTCTCCGCCCTCACCGACTCCTCTACTTCCATTGAGCGGAAAATGGATCTTGTCGCCACCTCCGTTCATTCACCGTCTACTTCCTTCGCGGATCCGGCGCATACGATGGCTCGTCCTCCCGTTGCTTCCCGGCGATCTACCAAACCGGGGGGAGAAAGTGTCATCCGATCCGTCTACTCCTTCGCCCCACAACCATCTTCCCGGACCGAGAAGCGGCCCGCCACTTCGGTGCTTCAGGGAGTTCAAATTCCCAAACGAAGCCGCTTCTCTCAACCAAGCTCCTCTACCGCACCTCGAGCTCCTCCTCCATCCTCCTCATCCGCACCTGATACCTTCCTCCCATCCTATGCGGAGTTTGACCCGTCTCGATGCGGATGGAAGCTTGCGCAAGGCAATGAAAGCCTATCTTTGCGTCTTCGCCGAGAGAAGATGTCTTTTTGAAATGTATCCTTTCTCTCCGGCCGACATTCGGACTCTTTGTTCGGAGAAAGGACTCTTTACTACGGAAGACATTGACAACTTCTCGAGGGCTGCTAAGATGGAGATGAGGCCGTTTCCATCTCTTTACGAAGATGGGCACTTGTTTGAAGTTCTGCCATGTTGGAATGAGGGCTATCTTCCCAGGTGTGGAGTTAATTCAGACTTACATTGACGGAATCGCTAAGGATAGCAAGCCATGGAAAACTCTCTCAACCATCCTCATTCCGTACCGGATCATGTCGCCACACTTCATGATGGCTGTCTTCATGATTCGGTCCAAACCAGATGATTCTCATCGATTCTCATCAGGTTGTGGAGCACTTCGTTAGGAAGAATCAATGGGAACCTCTGTGTCTCGGACTAACCGAAGCCGTGAAGAAAGCCGGATTATATGAAGAGTTGGGTATCACACCCCTGCGTTCGACCGAGAAACTCAAGGCGACATTCCGGGGCAAGAAGCAAGTGCCACAACAACCTGGATGGAGATAGCTGCGGAGCCTTTGTTTGTCATTTCATCAAATCGTTCTTAATCGTGGACAAACATTGGAGCCAACACTCCACCTTTACGATGCGCGGCAGACAATGGAGCTAAGAGAGAAGGCAAACAACTATGATCTTCAAGTATAGTAAGCCTTATGTACCTTAGTGAAAAATCAGTATTAAGGCTGATTTGTATTTAGTTGCTGATTAATGAAATTGGTTGTGTTGCGTATTATTCGTATGATATTCTTTTGCATCGCTTACCAAGATCAGATTACAAAGGGTTTGGGCATATCCATAATTGGGGGAGATTGTTGGATCAAACCCCGAATTTGGATAATGCTTGATGAAGCCTTATGTAATTTGATCTCGAGATCTTTTGTGTTTATTTGATCATTGCAGAAGGTATGTCACTAATCCAAAGATGCACTCGTGAGAGCAAAGCTAAGGACAGGATACATAATCCTGATCCAGGACAAGAGTTAGTGTCGTCAAACACTTGGTAAATAACCAAGTAACAAATACATACGGAATAAGGAACAATCCTATGGACTAAGAACCTAAAGGATAAGTGCGGAGTAAGGAAGATAAGTGCGGAGTAAGGAAAATAAGTGCGGAGTAAGGAAAATAGATGCGGAGTAAAGAAACCAGGATGCGGAGTAAGGAATCCGGACTTATTACTCGCCCGGAGAAAGGAACTTACATACGGAGTAAGGAACTTACACACGGAGTAAGGAACTTACATACGGAGTAAGGAATTTACACACGGAGTAAGGAACTTACATACGGAGTAAGGAACTTACATGCGGAGTAAGGAACCTACATGCAGAGTAAGGAACTTACATGCGGAGTAAGGAAGCGCTGACACGGACTAAGGATTCCAGTACCGAATAGATACGGAGTAAGCAACCACTGACACGGAGTAAGGTTCCGAGCTTCATTAACTACGGAGTAAGGAAAATTACACCGGACCAAGTAGACACTGCTCCAACAAAACCGCATTTAAAGTTGTCAGCTCGTGCTGTCCCGATGTAAGACGAATGCATTTAGAACAAGAAGAATCTTACACGTGGATCATCCGGATATGTGGACACAACCTTAATTGTATCTCGGAACTCACAAAGACACTTATACTCTTCAAATCCAAGATCTTGAGCTCCACAATCCGCAGCAGTCAAGGCAGACAGATTACCGAGGGATAGTTAGTGTGGAACGCATTCCGGAACTTCAAGTTCCAAGGTTGTCTCTTAGGAATGTTTTGTATAAATATTCATACTTATACTTCATGTAAAAGTGAGCTTAAGTTAAAACAAAAAAAAAAAAGGAACTTGGCTAGCGTGTGAGTTCATTGTTGTAAACAGAGTGTAAGAGAGTGTTTGCTTCTATTTTTGTTGTAATCACCTTGTGATAATAAAACAAAATACTTCCACTATCTGGTTATCTTCCTGGTGATTCTATCACTTAAACTAGATAAGTCTTTGTGTCTTGAGAGAAAAGAAAGAGTTTGAATAAGAGCCTATTCACCCCCCCCCCCTTTAGGCTCCAAGGGACCATCAGAGCCTTTTCGCTAGCATACTGTCAGGCTCTTTCCTCATTGGTGAGTTAACATCAGTTTTTGGCCTTCTAACTCCATTTTCTTCGATAGCCATCGGAATAGGTGGCTCCTGATGAAGACACGGCCACATGAGATGATCATGACATATCATAAACATTCACATGTGAGCTTTCCACTGGAGAAAAGCTCAGGTGTGAACTTTGGTGGTTTGATCACAGTGAAACTAGAACTCCGTTGTTGAGGAGCAGTGGGAGCAGTAGGTTGAGCACTTGTGCTCGGATCAAGATTTTCGCTACTGCTGCGATTGGGGAGAGACTCTTGTGCACCTCCAGAGTTAAGGCGAGCGTTGAATAGCATACTGCTCTCTTCGGCCATTATTGAGAGAGAAAGAGTGGGATCTCTACTTTGAGCAGGTAAACATGCTCTGATACCACTTGTTGGTCCCTAGGAGCCTAGAGGGGGTTGAATAGGCTCTAATTGAAATCTCTTTACTCGTCTTTGGCACAACACTTATCTGGTTAAACGATAATATCAGTGCGGAAGATAACCAAATAGTGGAAGTATTTTGTTTTATTATCAATTGATAAATACAATAAAACAATAGTAGATTAAAGCTAATAAAGCTTTTCGATCTACTGTAAACTCTTTTACACTCTGTTTACAATGACTTACACACTAGCCAATATGATCTCTAAAAGCTCCTGTACATGTATACGCATTTATGAAAATATACAAGTGTTAATATATATAGTCATCCGTTAGAAAACATTCTTGGAATTTGTTCTTCCGAGCAATATATAGCATTGACTATTCCTCGGAAATCTCTATGCCTTAATTGTTGCGGATGTGGAGCTTAAGATCTTCGGTCTGAAAAACTTAAGTGTCTTCGCGTGATCCCAATTTCAATTAAAGCTTTGTCCACACCTCCGTGTGTTCCACGTGTAAGATAATTTACATCGGGACATAGCTAGCTGACGACTTTGAATGCGAAGCTGATAAGTTAAAGTAGCTTCTTCTTAATCCGTCATGAAGTTCCTTATTCCGTGTTAGTTTGATACTAGAGTTCTTAGTCCGTGTCAGCACTTCCTTACTCCATATGAATGAAAAGTCTAGAGAGCTTACTCCGTATAAGCGCTTCCTTACTCCGTATAAGTTCCTTACTCCGCATGAGTTAAAAGGTCTGGATGACTTACTCCGCAGCGCATCCTTACTCCGCTTGAGTAGAAGGTTCGGATTCCTTACTCTGCATCTCTTTTCGTTACTCCGTGCGAATAAAGGGCTTGGGTCCTTATTTCACACAAATCGTTCCTTACTATGCATGTATGAAAGACTCGGATTCCTTACTCGGTGTCTTCTTGTCCTTAGTCCGCTTGAGTAGAAGACTTAGTTTTTTACTCCGCGATAACTTTCTCTTACTCTGTGCGAGATGTAGACTTGATTCTTATTCCGTATCTATTTAACTTAGTCCATTTAAAGTCTAAGATGCGGATTCCCTAGTCCGTAACTTTAAGCATTTGGTTTGCATGAGTGATCCTTATTTCGTATGAAGACTTGGTTATTTACCAAGTGTTTGATGACACTCACAATGGCCCGGATCAGGATTATGTATCCTGTCCTTAGCTTTTCTCTCACGAGTAAAGTTCCGGATTAAGGAGTATCTTCTACAATAACTAAGAGTAAATATACAAGGTCTCAAATTAAATTACATAGGGTTTTATCAGAATTATCCAAATTCTAGGCTTGATCCAACAACATCATTTGCCCATTATCCATCGATTATTGGCACCTTTGGCTGACTGTGTGAGGAAAATAGGTTCTTAGGGAGATACTTTTGAGTACTCATGAAAGAGTCCCTTTGGAGAGTAAGGAACACACTTTGGCTAAACAACATAAAGATTTCTGAAGAATCATTCTGCGCCAATCATCCAGGTTTTCCTTTATTCCTACTTATTATTAAGCTGTTAGTGCTTTTAAATAAAAACCTTTCCATCCTTCATTTTCTAAATAATAAAAAGGCAACAAGAACACATATTACTCATCTTTTCTAGAAAATTAAACCAAGGCCCGAGTGGCCATGAGGTTAAGCCTTTGATACTCATACTTTAGCTGCTCAGGCTGACATTGGTTGTGATAGTGCTTTTATTTCAAAACCATTTTATTTCATTTCTTTTTATAAAAAAAGGGAGTAGCATTGCCACATGGGCCTAAATCCCATATCTTTTTTCTAAAGCTAAAATGTTTCTTTTAAAGGCCTAGATCCTGCAAATTTATTTTTCCGTTACAAATATAAAATACAAAAATGACTTCTTTTTAATTAAAACAAGTAAACACCCTTAGTTCATGACTAGGTACCAATAATGGGTGTTGTAGGGGTGTTAATTCTTTCCTACACGTAACCGACTCCCGTACCTTAATATCTGAACCGTAGACCTTTCTTTTTCTAGGTGCTTAATCCCACCTTTAAATTATTTGGTGATGACTTTGTTTTTCTTTTCTTTCATTGTTTATGTGAGCTTTGTGCAAGGATGACTCTGGGATCAATTGAATGAACCAGTGTGGAGTCCTTTCACAAAGCCAGTCTCGAGTCCGAACAAAAACGGGTTATAACACTCATTACCTGTATATCGAACTATATTGTGTCAACTTGATTTGATATGATTGTTTGTGAATTTTTGTGATTGACATTTAATGCATAGGACACTACACCGGCACATTCATATACAATGTATGTAATCCTACATGTTAGTTTTGGTAGGATTGTGTGGATTTGTAAGTCACCCATTGCCATTTGTGCTCACCCTATATTGTTGATATGTCCTTTCAGGTTCTGGCAGAAGATAACCATTGGGTTTACAATTGAGTAGGCCCAACAGACCAGACCTCTTTGATGTAGGGGGACCTTTTATGTTTATCTTCTAGTTAATGTAATGACCCGTGTGAAACCCGTGTATAAGAAGTTAACCACAAACACCTTGGATGTTGGTGCACAAGTTTGAGGTAAGAGATGAGCCCAAGAGGGGACTTTTGGGAGGTGCATGTGACAAGTGATAACGTGTATTTATGCCCTAGGAAGATGCTATGCATATACATGCGGTTTTAATCTGTTTTGGCAGATTTTGGAGCTCACTTTTGGTATAGTAGATGGCCTCAAACAATTGGCGTGCAAGAACAAAAGTTTCTTAGAATGAGGTCCTCTATCTACCACAGAAATTTCAGGGTATTTGGAGCTGCACGTGAATTCACCCATTTCACGTGCAAGCATATTTTTGCTTCTCAGACCTCTACAAGATGCAAGGAGGCTTGAGGTGAAGTTTGAGTGCATTTGGAGCTGCACGCCAATTAGGGAATTGGCGTGCAAATTGGCGTGCAGGCATGTTTTTGTATGGTTACCTTGGTTTTGTCATTCTAATCATCTTTTCCCAAAGGACCATGTTGGAATTGTGAATATTTTGCTGTGTATGGATGTGGGAAGGTCATAGCTTGTTCCATCAAAACTACGTCGTTTTGATGATGGGTTTCAGTTAATCAAAACTACGTCATTTTTCTCCCCCTCTGTTTTAGGTTTAGGGTTTGTTGCTCCACCAGCCGTCAAGAGAGAGAGAGAGAGAGAGAGAGAGAGAGAGAGAGAGAGAGGGAAGGAGAGCTTCTGGTGGCTGCTGGAGCATCTTGCGTGGGTGGTCGGAGTCTTGCGTGGAAGCGGGAGCAGGAGAACATACAAGGTAGGGGTTCTGTTCTTCCTAAATCCTCCTCTGTCCTAGGGTTCTAGGGCAGATTATGGAGTTATACCTGTTTATATATATATGTAATCCATATAGGTGTGATCTCCTATATGGATGTTGGCCTTCAATGACAGTTTTGATGTATTCTGGTGTTGGATGGTGAGTGCATATTAAGTGTTCGATGAAATGCCTGTGTGAATATGTCTGTGTGAATATGCCTAGTATATGTTTGATAATATGCCTATGTGGCTGGGTTTGTGGGTTTGTGAATGTATGCATGTTAAGCGTTTGGTAAAATACCTGTGAGACTCTGCATGTCAAGTGTTTGATTTTATGCCTGATGGGCTGTGCGAACTAAGTGTTTGGTATTATGCCTGTGAAAGTGTGTATGCTACGTGTTTGGTTTAATGCCTGTGTGACCTTGTATGTTGTGTTTGTGGAACCCGGTGGCTGTGGAAGCCCGGGACTGGAACTATTAGCCTGTGTGGCTAAGCCTGAGAGGTTGTGGATATGTTAGCCCGGGTGACTAAGCCTATATGGCCGTGGATATGTTAGCCCGTGTGGCTAAGCCTGAGAGGCTGTGGATATGTTAGCCCGTGTGGCTAAACCTGAGTGGCTGTGGATATGTTAGCCTATATGGCTAAGCCTGTATGGCTGTGGATAGGTGTGTGCCATGTGAATGTGGAATACAACTTGTTTATATTTTATTGTCACTACACTGCGCTTGTACACACTCATGTAGACGCTAAGAGCGTGGGATGGGTTGGGGAGACATGATCCCTACTGAGCTGTGGTTGCTCACCCCTCCCTCTATGTTGTGTTTTCTTTCAGGAACATACAGGCGTTAGGTGGGACCCCAAGGTGGAAGACCTTATTTACTTTACTGTCTACCATTTATGTTATTTTTATGGGAATTGATGTAACCCCAGTGGGGGATGGATTGAAAAGAGGATTTTGTTGTAATAAAGACTGGTTTGGATTGTGGATTGCTTTTTTGAACTTTACTTTCTTGAATGTGTTGTGGATGTTTAAAATGTTATATTCGGGGTTTGCACCCTAACCCCTTTGCCCTCCGTGTGGGTACAAGGGGAGTCACGTACCGGTTTCCTCGGGTTGGAAATCCGGGGCGTGACAGTTAACTTGTTGTTTTGCATTATTATTGTGTTTCTCCCCGGACATGGGTCTGTGGCTATTGTACTGATTTGGTGTATTCGCTCTTGTTTTGGTATGAGTTTGGTTAATTTGTGATATGTATGCTAAGTGATGAGTAATATTTTATTCAGTTGCATATCAATGGGAATGTATAAGAATATTTATGTTCTATGCTTATACAAGTGCATTTAGGATAATACCCGTTGTGTGTATCCCTTATGTGCTAGTTATCAACCCTTTGCGTTCGATTACAGGCACAAAAAGTTGTGTTCCCAGTTTTAGGTCTCCTAGAGTGTGGGCCTGACATTGCCTATGCATGAAGGGCCAAAGGGTTCGTGAAAAACACTAATAGAAACGACACCGTGGGTACTATCTCAAACATGTAATTCTGTATAGTTATACATCAATGGTAATCCACTACCTCCTAAAACATCATAATACATATCATTACATCCAATTATTGTTCACATACTACTTTCCACAGTCCCATGTTCAGGATCAAAACAAACATTACAAACATAATGAGAACAATATATCAAGTAGGAAATGTTTTCCTGGAATGAATACTTCACTAAAAGGCAAGCAATATAATAAAGTGACCTATAAGCTCAGTAGGTGACCCATAACTCTACACCACCCTACTATGCAGTGTTATGTAGTGTTACAACCATCAGGACTCGGCCTATCCACAAACTATCAATGCATCAACTTAGGATACTCGGCCATATCACTACTAACTCAGTTTAAGGATACATCAGCTAAAGGGCCTTAACCACCTATCAAACATCAACATTAGGAGTCTTAGCCACCTATCAACATTATAAACTCAGATAAGTCTTTGGCCAATTAACCTGACTTAAGGGTACCTCAGCTCAAGAGCCTTAAGTAACTATCATATACAAGCTTAAAGGTCATAACCACACATCAACATTAAAGACCATAATTACCTACCAACACAAGCTCAACCTCTGTATTTACTAGCTCAGTAACCTTAACCTCATATCCAAGTCAATCATAGCTCACGAGCCCAAAGGTCCCATAATCATGCAACATGAATAGACAAGAAAATCATAGCATCAACATAAACAACTTAGATCAAAAATTCAAAACCTCGCAATGGGTTTATAGTACAACCTCATTAGGCTTTCATCGTGCTAACTAGTACCCCTTAGGCCATCAAACCCAAGAACATCTCTAAATCTCTACGATTGCATCTTACTGGGTTCCCTTAGAGTCCCCCAAATCAACCCCATACATGGGTTTTAGAACCTGAAAGTCAAACCGAGGTGAAAGAATTGCAAAACAACAACAAAAGGGCCACTAGTCAACTGAAAATGAAGCATTTCTATTAACCACCTCTTAATTGACCACCCTGGTCGATTAAAGATGGAAACAACACTAGAATTCGAGTTAGTAATCAAAATGGACCCATTTCACTCAACCATTACCCACTTTACCACACTAGGTCGATCATAACTAGTCCTTCAGATGACCACTCTTCACTCGGTTACCCTTAATCGATTAAATCTCAAAATTGTGCTGGAAAATGAGCTTATCGATCAAACAACCCATGTTTTATTCAACCACTTCTTTAATTGACCACCCTTGGTCGACTAAACCTTTTAAACTATCTAGAGAACCCACTATTGATCAAATAGCACATTCAACTCTACCACGCTTTGGTCGACCACCTTGGTAGATTGAACCTATAAAACACTCTGGAATTCATCTATTCAATTTAATAGGTCAACCAAACCACACATTTTAGTTGACTAGGCCCTTCAGTCGACCCCCTTGACTGCCTATCTCGTCCCATTGATCTTGTTAACTAATATACGATACTTTTCTAGCCCAAGAATCCCAACTATACAGTTCTAAGCATTAATATACCCATAAAGTGGGTTTCTGACTCTTCCTAGTTATATAAGATAACAAAGTAACCTCAAAATCAAGGTTATAACTCAAGGTTAGCCCAAATTGCCCAAAGCACAAGCTCTTCCTCTACCTCCAAGCTCTAGCCCTTCTCACTAATATAGAAAACATATGGTGGAGGCTACCACCTCTTTCCTCCTACTTATATTTCTGCATATTCCTTAATTAATAAAATCTCAAAAATAATAATTGATCTCTCGGGGCCATAACTCCAAATTGAGCTCAATTACAAACAAAACACTTGAAATGATGAGCATATTACCATCCAGATGTTTTCAAACTCAAATAATAGTTTACACTTTAAGTCAAGTAAAAGACCCCAAAAGTCCACAAATCAACCTTTCGGGACCTCGATCCCAAATTGGGCCTAATTACCGTAAAAACATTTATATTGACGGACACATTACTATCCAGATAGTTTTATCATCAAAATAGTTATCTCTCAACATTATCCAAAAAATGAGTCTTTACAGTCCCTTTCTATGAATCCCTCCGGTTGTTGCATGTAGATATGTTCCTTTATACAAGATCAAGAATATGACTTGTGTGTTTCTGATCTTTGAGTATATTATTTTTATATTGAATATATATCAAGAAAATATCTTGTTATTGCTTCTGCTTACTGTTTATAGGATTTGTTTTCTGAATCTCACTGTTTGATACAAAAATCTTAAGAAATAAGTCAAAAAAGTCTATTTAGAGGTTTTATCAATCGAGATTCCATGGAAGGAGAACAAAACACAAACTCAAGGCTATAGAAAGAGTTTGCAGATCTAAGTTCTTCAGAACTCGAAGCAACACACAATGTTGAAATAATCAAGCACAACAAGGAAGAGAAGAATAACTATGACACAACTAACTTCACGATCACCCAACCTCCTAAGTGCATGGTTGAATTCTTTTAACAATGTAAGAAGAGAATGAAGATCTTTTGAATACTCATGATCATCTAATGTATCCCTGTTTGCTCAATGAGCCATCCATGCCTATAATAACAGATAGTACAGGGGTACAATGACGAAAATATCCCTTAGAGTTATCTAAGGAAGAGAAAGATGTGTGCAAGGCTACAGATAAAGTTATCGGATATCTTACTACCTCACTTGATGAAGAGTTATTTGCAGATGTTGAAAATTGTGAGACAGCAAGTGAGATGTGGGAACAACTTATTGTCTTGTATGAAGGTAATGAGGACCAACAAGCTAACAAGATAAGTATGTTGCATACAAAGTTTGATACTTTCCAGCACAAACCTGGTGAACACATTAATAATATCTATAAAAGATTCACTATATTACTCATAGAACTAAAAGTTGTTGGAGAAAACTACTCCAACATAATAATATTGGATAAATTTATGAGTGCTCTTCCTTGTAAATTCATTATAAAGATAACTACTATCCAACAAGATCCCAAATGGGCAAGAAAAACACTTGTAGTAATTTATGGTGAACTAAAGACACACGATGAATGGTTAACCGAAGGTGAAGGGGATCCAAAAAGAAGCAAAAGACATATTGCTTATAAAGCCAAAGAGGAACGTGAGTTTTCTGAAATAGAAGAAGAAAGATCCCAAGAAACTGATGACTCTAGCCGTAATGAAAGACATATGGCTTTGTTACTGTGCACATTCAAAAAGGTTTTTAACAAGAGCAATAGATGGAAGCCCTGAAGATCATCAGAATTTAGGAAGAAAAGAGAAAACTCTTATTGTTATACTTATGGCGAACATGGACATTACTCTCGACAATGTCCCAAAGCTATAATAAGAAAGGATGTGAAACAAGAAGAGAAGAGAAAGAAGTTTACATCCTTTAAGCCAAAGGAGAACAAATGTCAAACACTGGTGGCCAACAACTATTATAGTGGAACTAAGGAAGTTGAAGATTCCTCAGATGATGAACAACATGAAAGAGGCAACCTTTGTCTGATGGCTACAACTGAGGTTTGAACTCGTGCTAAATATGAAGTTGAAATCTCTTATCTTAAGAAACAAGTAGAACATGAAAACTTTGAAAAAAGAGAGATAGCAAAGATGTTTCTTAAGAAAGAAAAAGAAATAAAAAATGTTCAGCGTAAAAATGATGATCTTGAAACTCTAGCATTTAAATTTAGGGATAAAGATTATAGGAATAACAATATGAGAGCTGAAAACAATATGCTTACAAATAACATATAATTCTTGACTACTCAAATTAAATCTCTAAGAGAAGAACTTGAAAAAGAAAAGGAACTAAATCAAAAATGGCAAAACTCTACTGAAATAAATGTAGGTTTAGAACCTTAACAGACATTAGAGGAGTTACACCTGGTTTAGGATTTGGTAAACCCAAAAATGAGGAGATAGTTACTTAAAACTTAAAAAATGACAATCAAAATGAGCTAACCACGGTCAAAAGGAAGCCATTGAATGGCTTTGTCTTTGTAGGGTTAATGAACATTGACTGTGGTGAAAGTAAAGCTATTGTCAAGAGTTTGAATGAAACAAACGTTGTTCTTGATGATAAAAATGATACTGTGATTGAGGATTATAAGGAAGGATCACCTGATTTCATAAACAAAGAGAAATTTATTGATAATGTTCCTAACACAACTCCCATGGCACCAAAACCAAGTGAAGAATATACTTCTTTAGCACACAAAGGTTTAGGTTTTGTGGATACGAAATTGAAGGGACATCCTAGAACAACTCCAAAGCTTAAAATAGATTTAACTGCTACTCCATGCATAAAGGCATGCTCCATTTGTTTAGACATAGGTCATCATTATTATGAATGCTGGAGCCACATAATTCAACAAAAGAGAACCGTTTGGAGAAATTCACCTAAAAAGTTCACAAAGTACCAATATAGTTCTCCTAAAAGTTCTAGTAGCTCAAGTAGTTCAAAGAGTCTTAAATATTCTAAAGAACTTAAATCTAAGCAAAAACACTTTGGTGCG
Source organism: Taxillus chinensis (assembly GCA_023512835.1). Taxonomy (NCBI): domain Eukaryota; kingdom Viridiplantae; phylum Streptophyta; class Magnoliopsida; order Santalales; family Loranthaceae; genus Taxillus; species Taxillus chinensis. The sequence goes on from CM042086.1 coordinate 26,901,999, forward strand.
CATATTGAGAAAACAGACAAAGTGATTAGAAGTATTGGATCAAACCCAGAATTTGGATAATGCGGATGAAACCTATGTAATTTGATTTGAGATCTTTCAATGTCTATCTCTAACTTGGTTACAGAAGATAATCTTAAACTGGATCCTCACTTGTGAGCGTTAAGTTAAATACAGGATACATACTCCTAATCCGTACCAATAAGAGTGATGATAAGTGACTTGGTAAATAACCAAGTTAACATAAGATACAGAGTAAAGAATATTAGCACGAACTAAGGACTAGAGATATGAACTAAGGGATCCGTGTCTTTCATTCAAATGGACTAAAGACAAAGAGATACGGAGTAAGAATCCTAGTCTACAACTCGCGCGAAGTAAGAGAGCATTGATGCGGAATAAGGATCCAAGTCTTCCACTCGCACGGACTAAGGATAAGAAGACGTGGAGTAAAGATCTAAGTCTTATACTTACGTGGATTAAGAAAACATGGATGCGGAATAAGGACCCGAGTCTTTTATTCGTACGGAGTAAGGAAGAAAAGATGCAAAGTAAGCCTCTGAGCTATGTACTTTCACGGAGTAAAGAAGCGCTAATACTGAATAAGATATCCGAGCATTTCATTAACACAGAGCAAGGAACCTTGCAATGAAATAAGGATTAGAGCACTCAATTGATACGGAGTAAGCAATTATTGACACAGAGTAAAGAATTCGAGCTCTTCATTAATACGGAGTGAGGAACCTTGCGACGGAATAAGACGATGTTGCTTCGTTCACTCGCTATGTCAGTTTGGTACATTTAAGGTTGTTGTGTCCTGATGTAAGATAGATCTATTGAAGACATTTATATTATCTCACATGTGGATCGCTCGGATGCGTGGACACGATCTCTAATGCAATTAGAATTATGCAAAACAATTCAATACACTCATACTTCCAATATCTCGAGCTTCACATCCACAACAATTAAAGCAGAGGTATTTTCTAAAAAGATCATCAATGCAGCTCAACGATCGGAAAATCCAGTTCCAAAAATGTCTCATGGATTGCCTATAAATATAAATCTTGTACATTTCTATAAGTGTGCTTTTTAAGGTATACGTGCGCTTATGCTTAGAAATTGTAATATTTGATAGTGTGTGTAATTGTTAAGATTCAAAGTACTACTGTAAGCTAGAGAGAGATATCCTTCAGTAGATACAAAGTCTATGCAAATAGCTTAATCTGCTATTGATTCTGTTGTAATTATCTTTTGATAATAATACAAATGCTTCCACTATCTGATTGTCTTTCACATTGATTTATTCATTCAATCAGAAAGTGTTGTGCTAGAGAGTAGAAATGAATTTTTCAGAGAGCCTATTCACTCCCCCTCTAGGCTTTCCGGGACCAACAAGAGGAGAGACTTGTGTATAGGTTTCAAAAAGAACTGAATCTGCTAATGTTATGAATGCATCTTCTAACCACCCTAAACAAGTGTAGGCATCAAAAGTATAAGTGTTGTTGTGTAGGAGCATTCATGGAAGATCACTTGAAGAGCAAGATCAATTCAAGTAAGTGGTATTTAGATAGTGGATGCTCACAACACATAACAAATGATAAAGATTTAGTTGTGGACTTTGAGCTGACGAAAGGATCATCTGTTATGTTTGACAACAATAAGAAAGGTAAGACTTTAGGGTATACCACTTTGACAAATGGTATTGTTTCAATAAAACCTGTTGCATTAATTTAAGGATTGAAGCATAATCTTTTCAGTGTTAGTCAAATGTGTGATAAAGGCTTTGATGTTATTTTTCTCGATAATGAATACCATATTATTGACAAGGTTTCAAGAGATGCTAAGCTTAAAGGGACAAGGAATAACAACATTTATATTGTGATCTTAGGAAATAATTCATCTACATCAATTTGTTTCCTTATTAAAACATCAAGGATATAGCTTGGTTGTGGCATAAGAGACCCGTTCATTTAAATTTCAAATCTTTGTCTAATTTTACATCTTTAGATTTAGTGTTTGGCTTGCCTAAATGTTCTTTAAAAAAAGGCTTTCCATGTAGAAAATATCAACTAGGAAAGCAGACTAGGCACTCATTTAAAAGTTTAGGCATAAATTCAATTTGCAAGCCACTCCAGTTACTCGACATGGATTTTTGTGGTTCAATTCCTCTCTTGTTGGTGCTAGATACTCTCTTTTAATTATTGATGACTTTACTAGATATAAATGGGTGAGGTTTCTTAAATTTAAAACTCAAACCTTTGACAACTTAATTGATCTATTTAACTGGATGAAAACGGGATTGAACATTCAATATTCAATGTATCAAGAGGGACCATGACATTGAATTTGATTTTTCACTAATGATTGATTATTGCACACAACATGGAATCCAACATAATTTTTCAGCAGTTAGAACTTTAAAAAAAAATAAAGTTGGTGAAAAAAAATACTACTTTAGTAGAAAAAATTATTATTAACTAAAAAAAATATAAAATGTTATTTTAATTATATAAAAAGTGATTAAGAAAATATATTTTGGTGTATATTTATATAGAAAAAAATAATTAATTTCAATCTGTAAAATTATAAAAAGCAATAGTATGACCGCCAGATGATTCTAATGTCACATCATACAATTATATATCACCTCTATCAGCGGTTTATATTTCTCAGTCTTTTGTTGAGATCGAGTATGAATCAACACATTATTTGGAATCGACTGGGTTTTCCTCATGACGTGACACCTTATGAAAAATGGTATATATGCACCATTAATTTTGTTTTGAAACTGTAATTGTATCGCATTAAAACCACGACACAAACCATGAAACCAATGAGCAAAAAAAGTGCACCAAAAATAAAACTTCCGTATCATAATAACACTGGATATCAAATTTACGAGGAATCTTGGTTGTACTGAATGGGATGTATTTTCCCAAAAGAAGTTGAAAAAAAAAATAGAATAGTTGTAACAGAAAAACTAACCTTGAAAAGTTGGTGGTAGGGACCCCAAAGTAAATTCTTCGAATTCAACAGAATTAATTTTGTAATTTGGAATTTGTTCATCAATGATGGGCCTTGCTATATCATTTACAGTCTTGCAAATTGCCTAAGTAAATGAACTTAAATCTGTAAGTGCTCGCTCAAACTCCAGCCCCACGAAGGAAAAAAAAAGAACGATTACATACCGACAAGAAAATATGTGATCAAGCTATGATACATATATATATGTGTGTATATGTTTATACATATGGATACCTTGTCCAGAAAAGGCCACATATGTCGTATAAACATGTTTAGCCAGTCGACCTGCAGGAAGCCAAAAGATAAAGCTAAAACACAAACAAGACCAAGAAAGACAGTGGAACATGAAGGTCATCACCAATATAATAACAACATACGCGATCATAGTCTGGGTTTTTCACCCAATTTGGTATTTCAGGAAGCAACCTCTGCAAAGTTTCTGGATCCTGATCGACCAATGGAATAACCACAGGATCCTGTTCAAGACAATATATAGTCAATTCAATCATACAACAACCCAAAATGGCTATACTTGCGTTGTCTATTTTATCATTTCTTTTTGTGCGTGCGTGCATGTGAAGGGTTGGCAGTGAAAGCACTGTGAAAGGATTCCCGTAAGACTACGTACCCAGTCTTTGATTCAACATGTGTTCTATTTATCGGGTACGTACATATATATATATATATATATGTATATATATTCCGTGAACTCACATACCAAAGCATTCCCATAAAACCTCACAAATATTACTATTACGAACGCTAATAACAAGTCTACATTCAAATCTCTACAAATATTTAGTTACAAAATGAAAGAAAAAAAAAAGGCATGCATTGCTTTACGGAACAAGTCCTAGTTAGCTAGTGAGCGATGGATTGAGGGAGACACCTCACCTCAACATCAGACGACTGCACGTAGATGAAGAGAAAATAACCAATAACAAGACCGAGAGAGCTCCCGATTCCGAATCCGAACAAGCCTAAAATGGTACTGAAGAAACCCATCACCAGCTACTATACGCACGACGTATACCTTCAGACGACACACAAACACAAAAAACAACAAACAGCGCAAATTAACAACAACAACAAATAACGAACCAATCCTTTTCAGATTGTAACTTAATCTGTGCTCTCGAATTTGGACAAAACTCAACAGCTACAAGAAACCAACATTCAATATCTCTAAAATTCATCACCCCAGGTCGCCTCCGCCTCCGCCTCCGCCTCCCCCTCCACCGTGATGGGAAATCGTCAACATTGCTCTTGCCCGATCTATCCACCCAAATTAATCGTTGATTATTCATATCAAACCACACCACCTTCGACGTACGTGGCTCTATCACGAAGGGAGAGAGAAGGGACCGGGAGACGTTCTGGCGTTTGAGTCGGACAATTCAAAAGGTTTTTTTTTAAAATATACATAGAGAGAGTGTGTGTATCGAGAGATATTTGGAACGGTTGTTCTGTTTGAAATGGATGGCAATGGTTTTTTGTTTTTTAGCAACATTGCTCTCGCCCACGATTTAGAATTAGTATAATCAGATTCGGATTAAGTTTATAAGGGATATTTATATCATGATGAGTTCGAAATAAAATAATTTTTAGATAAAGCAATAATTTTCTAAAATTAATAAATTTAACTAACTGTTAGTTCTCATTGTGAACATCCAATAGTGCTTACTATAACAATAATTATAAAAGACAATCCTTTTAAAGCTGTTAGGATAAGCCAGTTGTAATTAGTTGATTGTTATTTCCGTAGATAGTTATTTCTTTTTTCTTCATGTTTACTAATTATGGTAATGAGTGCAGTGCAAGTTAAGAAAGGTTCTGCATTTGTTATTATTTTATTTTTGGTAGTTTGTGATACCAGTCAAGGACGACTGCTGATTTTGTAATATTCTGCTTATGAATAAATAGAATGAAAAGCAGAAAAGGTGCAGTATCGTTGAGCACCACAAAATTCTCTATTGTTTTGCCCGTGTGTCTTTCTAACATTTGGTATTAGAGCCTTGTGCAAAGAGACAATGGGTGACAACGAGAAGAAGATGCAGGCGCCTACAGCACTGGCAAGAGCTAGTGGTATTCCGATTCAGTACCCTATGTTGACTGAAACAAACTATGGGCTATGGGCTGTCAAAATGAAGATCATCTTACGTGCACTTGGTGTGTGGAAGGCGATCGAAGGAGATATGCCTATAGAAGAAGAAAAAGATTATGGTGCACTTGCTGCAATCTCCCAAGCCGTGCTAGATGCTGTGATGATAGGCATCGCCGAGAAGAGCTCAGCAAAGGAAGCATGGGAGGCTATTCAGCAGATGAGTGTTGGTGAAGATCGTGTCAGAAAAGCAAGGGCACAAGTCTTGAAACGGCAATTTAATCGCATAATCATGGACGATATGTCCACTGTTATTGCGTTCTCTCAACAACTCACCAGCACGGTGAATGAAATTCAAACTCTAGGAGTCGAGTTGGAAGACAGCATTATTGTTGAGAAATTATTTAGTGCAGTTCCAGATAGATTTCTCACCCTCATTGGTACAATTGAACAATAGGGGGACATGTCACAGATGTCTGTTGCAGAGGCAGTAGGTCGTCTACGCGTGTTTGAGGAAAGTCAAAAAGGACGAAATTACCATAAAGAAGATGGAGAGCAAGTGTTGCTCACACGTGCGCAATGGGATGCATTAACTATCAAAGAAAGAATGAGCAAAGAAGGACAACGGAATAGCGAGAAAAAACCCTATAGGAAGTTTGATAAATCCAAAATCAAGTGTTTCAATTGTTCTGAGAATGGACATTTTGCATCCGAGTGTCGCAAGCCAAAAAAAGAGAGGACTTTTCTGGTAGAAAAGGAGGATGATGAGCCTACATTATTGATGCTTGAGACAAGTCAAGTGATAACTACACAGATAGACAACCAACTTCATCTAGGAGTAGATGAGCATGATGTAAGCAATATATGGTACCTAGACTCAAGTGCCAGCAATCACATGACTGGTTGTAGGAAGTGTCTGACTAATTTGAACACATCAGTTGGAGGCACTGTTAAATTCGGTGATGGTTCAAAAGTGTCCATTGGTGGTCGCAGTGATTTATTATTTGAGGGACATACAGGTGAACACAAGACTTTGACTGATGTGTATTACATTCCACAGTTAACTAGTAACATTATTAGCTTGGGTCAACTCGTGGAACGCGGATGCAAAGTTGTCATGGAGGAAGCTTCTTTGTAAGTCTTTGATCATAAGGGACGACTCCTATTTTGTGTTACAAGGACAAAGAACAGATTGTATATGCTCAATTTGGGCTCCATTCAACCAATAGTTTTGATGGCTTCCATTGTTGACACTGCTTGGAGATGGCATGCTCGTTATGGACATCTCAATTTTCAGGCACTGCGTAAATTAAACCAGGAGGGTTTAGTTGATGGCCTTCCACTGGTCAATCATGTAGAGCAACTGTGCGATGGTTGTTTGGCAGGAAAGCAGCGGAGGACACAATTCCCACCACAAGCAACTTTTAGAGTAGCTAGAGTTTTGGAATTAGTCCATGGTGATCTGTGTGGACCTATCACACCTTCTACTCCGGATGATAACAGATACTTTCTCCTACTGGTTGATGACTATAGCAAATACATGTGGAGTTTTTTTATTAAAATCCAAGGATCAGGCTTTCCAAAATTTCAAGGACTTCAAGATAGCAACTGAATTGGAAACTAAAAAAACACTTAAGGCCTTTCGTACTGATCAGGGAGGTGAGTTCAAATCCAATGACTTCAACAACTACTGCAAACAGGTACGAATCAAAAGGTATCTAACTGCCCCCTACAGTCCACAACAGAATGGTGTTGTGGAGCGACGAAATCAAACCGTTACCACCATGGCACGAAGTATGATGAAGAGCATGAGTATGCCATCCAAGTTTTGGGGAGAAGCTGTTACTACTGCAGTTTATATTCTCAATCGTGCACCAACCAAGAGTGTGGTTGGGATGACCCCATATGAAGCATGGCATAAACGGAAACCAACAGTGCATCACATGCGTATTTTTGGATGTACAGTACATGTGAAATTAGTCAAAGGATACCTTAAGAAATTTGAAGCTCGTAGTTCTCCGATGGTGTTTATTGGCTATGCAAGTGGAACAAAGGCCTATCGTGTATACGATCCTTCCACAAAAAAGGTACATATCACCCGTGATGCTATATTTGACGAGGAGAGGGCGTGGGACTGGGGTCTCCTGTACCTATCCGAAAAAACAGCTTCTAGTGAGATATTTCATATTGCTCCCCTAACGATGCAATCAGGTGAATTGGAATCACAACAAGAATTATTTCATCCTGAGCAAGGAATCATGCATGAGGAGGGAAGTGAAGAAGGAGAAGAGTCAAACACATTGGGAACACCTGCACCATCTGAAATACCAGCACCTGAGACCGTGCAAACACCAGTACGTTTGCGCTCGTTACATGACATTTATAATCACACTGAGCATGTGCATTTGGATCTCTCTGGTTTGTGCATGCTGGGTACAGAAGAGCCTGCATTTTTTCGTGATGCTGTGAAGATAGAAAGTTGGAGATGTGCCATGAAAGAAGAGATTGACTCCATCCAAAATAATCATACTTGGAGTTTAGTAGATCCTCCCACTAGACAGCAAGTTATAGGCTTAAAGTGGGTCTATAAAATTAAAAAAGATGCTGATGGCAATGTGGTAAAACACAAAGCACGCTTAGTAGCAAAGGGTTATGTACAGCAGCAAGGCATTGACTTTGAAGAAGCCTTTGCACCAGTCGCACGAATGGAAACAGTGCGACTGTTTATTGCACTTGCAGCCCAAGAAGGATGGCAGCTGCACCACATGGATGTAAAATCTGCGTTCTTAAATGGGGATTTAGAGGAGGAGGTTTACGTACAACAACCGCTTGGTTTTGAGGTGAAGGGAAGTGAGCATAAGGTATTTAAATTACACAAAGCTTTATATGGTTTGAGACATGCCCCAAGAGCTTGGAATACCAAGCTAGACAGTGTTTTGACATCTCTTGGATTTGAGAAAAGCCAATTTGAACATGCTGTCTACAAGAAGAACAAAGGGGCAATTCGCCTTCTTGTTGGTGTGTACGTAGATGATCTCGGAATTACTGGAAATTGTAAAAGGGAAATTGCAACCTTTAAAATTTAGATGAAAGAATTTTTCAGTATGAGTGATTTGGGGCTGCTAAATTACTATCTGGGCATAGAAGTTCATCAATTATCAAATGGTATTTCTATATGTCAAGAAGCATTTGCACGGAGAATTCTCCAGGATAGTAGAATGGCAGATTGTAACTCCACTCAAACTCCAATGGACGCAAGGCTCAAATTAAGTAAGAATAGCTCTTTCCCTCCAGTAGATCACACCATGTATAGAAGTATTATGGGTAGTCTACGATATCTCATACATACAAGACCGGATCTTGCCTACTCTGTTGGCATTATTAGCAGATATATGGAAGCTCCCACAATAGAACATTTGGCTGCTGTGAAACAGATGTTGAGATATGTTAAAGGGACAATTGGTATGGGTTGCTTCTATGAGAGGAAGAAAGAAGGTGAAGTGCAGCTGGTGGGATATAGTGACAGTGACATGGCTGGGGATATCGATGACCGAAAAAGCACATTCGGAGTTGCTTTTTTCTTGGGTGCTAACTTGATTAGCTGGCAGTCACGAAAGCAAATGGTAGTTGCTTTATCTTCATGTGAGGCTGAGTATATTGCAGCAGCCACAGCAGCCAGTCAAGGAGTTTGGTTGGGAGTTCTCTTTGGTGACCTTCCAAACCAAAACTACAGCAAGGTGAAGCTCTATATTGATAACAAATCAACCATTTGTTTGTGTAAAAATCCAGTCTATCATGATCGAAGTAAACACATTGATATGCGGTTTCATTATATCGGAGAATGTGTCGAGGAAGGGAAAATTATGGTTGAGCATATTGGGACAAGTGAACAGCTTGCAGACATTTTGACGAAGCCTCTGGGACGTTTAAAATTTCTTGATATGCGTGAAAGGATTGGTTTGCAGATTGTGAAAAAGTCACAACTGGCTTAGGGAAGTGCATGTTAGGATAAGCCAGTTGTAATTAGTTTATTATTATTTCCGTAGATAGTTATTTCTTTTTTCTTCATGTTTACTGATTATGGTAATGAGTGTAGTGCAAGTTAAGAAAGGTTTTGCATTTGTTATTATTTTATTTTTGGTAGTCTGTGATACCAGTCAAGGACGACTGCTGATTTTGTAATATTCTGCTTATGAATAAATAGAATGAAAAACAGAAAAGGTGCAGTATCGTTGAGCACCACAAAATTCTCTATTGTTTTGCCCGTGTGTGTTTCTAACAAAAGCATCGCCTTAGGTTTACGAAGACGCTTTTGAAAATGTTATCTATTGACCCTTTATTAAAGAAATTTTGGAAAACAATGACATTTTTGAAAAGTGTCAACAAAAAATATCAACACTTTTAAAAACAAATTGTTTATTTTTTAAAAGTGTCATCATCTTTTAGTTTGAAAAATTTATATATATATATATATATATATATATATATATGTGTGTGTGTGTGTGTGTGTGTGTGTGTGTGTGTGTGTGTGTGTGTGTGCGCGCGCACATGTATCTCTTTATTTCTTCAGCAAAGAGAAGAGCACCTTTTTAAGAAACTTGTTTATTATTATTCTTATTATTATTATAGTATTTGATATGCTCAATTTGCATCTAAGCCCAGGACCAAAGGCACATCTCCTATTCCGCGCGCGCATGTATCTCTTTATTTCTTCAACAAAGAGGAGAGCACTTTTTAAGAAACTTGATTATTATTATTATTATTATTATTATTATTATTATAGTATTTGATATGCTCAATTTGCATCTAAGCCCAAGACCAAAGGCACATCTCCTGTTCCCGTAAGCCCAACACCCCTGCCATTTATATAGATTGAGAATCGTCTAAGAGCATTAGTAACTAATTCTTGATATAAATCTATTTTTCTATATTTAGGGACAAAAGTTAAAGTTATAAGATTATTTGTAGATGCCATATATTTAACTTCCTTCATGAGATTTATATAATGTTTTCCAATGTATTGGCAAGCACTATTTACTCTTTATAATTATAAAATTATATAAAAAAATTTCTCTCACGTCTCTACTTCACGTTTCCCATAATATTCACTTTTATATCATATTCTTAAATAAAAAAGTAATATAAAATATTATTTTAATAATATATAGAGTACTCTAGGAAATCTATTGTGGTGTATATTTGTATGAGAAAGTAAAAAGTAGTTTAAATATGTAAATTTAAGAAAAGTTGTTGTGAAGCTTGTGTGAGTGCTCTAAGGCATCGAAGTTTTTTCTTGCCCATGGAACACAAGGCATTCTTCCCTCGATTCTTTTCTTGGTAAAAAATTTGATCAAAGGTACAAGGAGGACAACGCAACTATTAAACTAGTCCATGGAAAGAATTTAGGCTTAGAAAGTGAGCTTTACTTTTCCAATGCCGGCATCAACTCAGTTTACTCTCTTTCATCCCAAGAATATTCTAAGTTACTCACTCATAAAATACCTACAATGTGGGATGTCACGCCCTCAAATTCCGACGACCACGGAATTGGGAACGCGACGCCCCTCACGCCCACACCAAGGGTCGAGGGGTTGGAGACTGATCCATTCCCGTACAATACTACAATGGGGGTAGCATTGTATTTACCAATGATCCAAATACAACATGCAACCAACCAATAATTATATCAGTGCGATCGATATCACGGAATTCAATCAACACCCATAAGCACAAAGTAACAAAGTTCAGCTATCCAAGTTAACATAAATGTTGCGGACCCGAGTCCGGAAATTAAATAATCAAACCAATAAATCAATCCATAAAAAAGAAATCCCACATAATGAGGTCCCGACCTGCTCCGCTATGGCTCCAACGGCTATCCTCTACAGCTTGTAGGAAAAAGAAATAAAATAGGGTGAGTACGTATGCCCAGTAGGTGATTCCTATCTCCAGTGCTCCACTACATAAATTCTTAGATCTAAATGCTCAGTGTATGCTTGTGTCCGTGTAGTGTCCTACTATCCGACAATAAGCTTACATGAAATCATAAATTATAACATCAAATACATCACAATCCATTAATTAAGGGTTCACACTGAACAACTCAATCATCGACGAAATTCCCGCAAATAACTCCTGGGAATTTAAATCTCTACTTAACAGCCATATGTGGGACCTGTGGTGTCCCTTGCGACCACCTGCCACAAATGAGACCTGGGTTGCTAGCCACGCAGGGGACCCATAGCCTCACGCTAGCCCTGTATGGGACCCGCGGCTACCCAAACAGCTCCACCACCAAATTCACACGTGTGATCAAAAAAAACAAAACCAGAAAACCTACCCATGGCATTACACTACATTTAAATTGCTGAACAATAATCTTAATGTGCTACAAACGATCATCATAACCAGACATAACAATAAATTCAACGATTTCAATTTAATTAATCTAACCAAATGAAATCAAACCGTTATCATAGTGTCAAACTTTAAAAAAAAAAAAGAATATCAAACTATAAATATATATGTATAAACTAAATCAATTTCCAAACATTCATTTAATTTTTACATATATATACATATTGTATATATATTTATTTATATATATAGATAAATACTTATTTATTTATGCTTAAGGCTGGGGAAGGGGGGAGAAAAGGGCCGATGCGGCCCAACGTTAGCCTGCCAGCCCACTAGGGCTGGCAGCGGTTCAAGGGAGGCGGCATGGATGCCGCCGCCTCCTTCTCTTCCCAAGCCGTCCAGGGGCACCGATTTGCCTTCGTGCTCCTAACGACGCGACGCACGGGTGCGGTCCAAGGCACCGCTGCGTCTCTCTCTCTTCCCCCCTCCCCAGTCGACACGTGAAAGCTCTACCGGGGCGGGGCTGGCGCTGCCGCCCCTCACTTCCTTCTCGACCACGACGGAGCTCCGGGGCTGCGCAAGGTGTACGGCCGCCACACGGAACGTCGTCTGTCACCGCCACACGGGATGTCGCCGGCCGCCGCTTCCCCTCCCGTCCTCCTCCGTGTGGCACACGAGGACGCCCAATGTTAGTGCCGACGTTGCCTCCCATCTTCTCCCTATACGCTGGCGACGCACACACAAGACGAAGACCCTTTTCTTTGTGTAATAATAACATGTATATAACTATGTGAACTTACAACGATTCGAGTCACACCAATCACACTATCCACACTCAAGCAATACGAGAGAATCATGAAGTATGAACCACCTACTTGATTATAGCCTTGATCAATTCGACAGTTTGTGTCAAACTCTTCTGCTCCTTTTGCCAAGCTGCGCGTGCACAACGAAAAATAGGGCTTCTACCCTAATTTCCTCTATTTATACCTATATATATATATACTAATTGATTTATAAGTAATAATAGTAATAATTATAATAATAATTTGATTAATAACAATAATCATAATAATTAATAACAATAGTTACAATTAATATTTATAGTCTAAATATTAAAAGACCTACAGTAACAAATCATAATCCCATAATAAAATTTCCAACTACAATACTCATTATAATAAGAATAATTCGAATATAATTAAATAATTATATTAGTAATATTAACGTCATAATTATAAACCCAAAATAATAAAATAATTATAATAATAATAACGCATGCCAATAAACTCTGAATATTATAATATTAATAATACCTTAACACACCTCACCTAGGTACGAGTCTTTACATCCTCCCCACCTTAGGACTTTTCGTCCCTGTCATCACCGGACGAAATCCGGTGATGACAGCTGGCGACTCTGCTGGGGACACTTAGAGAGTTAGGCCTAATAGGATTAGGATTAGGAGGTTTGTTCTTTGTTTTACATTGTCTTTATTCTTTCGTTCTTTCTTTTTATTTAATCGATTTATTTACTGCGTTCTCACACCGTTGTATGATAGTTTTGATTTACGCGCTTTGATACCATGATAGTTGTGTTTTACCGCTTTTCCTAAATTCGTCGCATTCATGCATAAACTCTATACCCGAGTTTTTAACACAGTTTAGGTTAGCGAGGTTTATTAGGGTGCCCCAAGCGTTGATCATTATCCGCGAAGGGACCCCGGACTCCTCACTCAGGCTTGAGGTCCTTTTAAGGCACGTCCTTTTAAAGCCCCCCTCCGGTAAATCCCATGGTGTACGGAGCCCTCTAGAGAGGAAGCTTGGGGACCAACGAATAAGATAGGGTGAGAAATCATGGCCCATTAAGGGCACACCGACCCACATGTTGTATGATTAAGCATGTCATGCTAACCTTGGTTTTGCAGGATAGTTGCATTAAGACATCCCTTATTTGTTTAAAATGTCAATATTTGTTTATTTGTCTATTCTGTATATATTTCTTTTTGCTCTCCTAACGTTTCCATGTTGCATATCACGCCATTCATATAGGGTGCATGGCAACATTTAGTCATCTCTTAGAGGGTGTATGGGAGAAGGAGACTACTACTGAGGTGGCTCAAGCATCCGGTGAAATTCAACGCCGTCTAGGAGACTTCCCACCTAGAGAGTGGCACAAGGCGGATCGGGTCACAGTAGAATTTTCGCGAGACTTCACTAGTGAGTTACGGGCCAAATGGAGTCAGTGGCCGGATGAAAGAAAAATTGCTTATGTCCGATAATTTGGTGATTTACTACATTTAACCGACCTACCAATTGACAGAGACATGCTTCAAGCTGCACTTCACTTTTGGGAGCCAAGGCGTCGATGCTTCGACTTCAACGGCATTGACCTTGTTCCTACGGTAGAAGAGTATAGAAGACTGCTTGACATACCCGAAGATCACAGAAGGAAAGTTTACTTACCTGATCCAAGAAGGGCGGGACGACGAGCTTTTACTGACATGATGGAGATCCCAATTTGGAATGCACCATTTCTGGTAAATCGCGAGCGGCGAGAGCAGCTATCATGGGACACTATCCAGGAGGTTATGTCGACTACTACAGAAACCGGATTTCACCGACTTTTGACCTTAGCCATCTACGGGTTAGTCATTTTTCCGCGCATCTCGGCGTATGTAGACATGGCAGTCATTGACTTGGTGCGGCAAGTGGTGCAAGGTTGTGATCCCACCCCGGCTATCTTAGTAGAAACTATCCGTTCCCTTTCCGATCTGAGAACTCATGGTTCTGGACAGTTCACTGGTTGCTTACCACTTTTCTGCACTTGGATGAAGGGACACCTCCCCTGTGCTATCCCTAACTTTACACCGGTATACCAGTTGCCTTATACCACACTATTGGACATTCTGCTCAGTAAGTGGATTTTGCCTAAAGGAGTTGAAGACTGGAAGAAGAAGCTATAGGACTTAAAGGAAGAAGACATCGTCTGGATTGCTCCCTGGATGCCAAGATACTCTATGACATACAGTTGTGGTGAGTACAACTGGGTTCCCTTGTTGGGCCCTTGGGGAGCCACTGCTTATGCACCGCTGCAGAGTGGGAGACAGCTGGGAGATAGTCAGGTTGTTCCGGTACTGTATGGGATGGAGGACTGCGACTTCACCTATGGGCGAGCTATGCTAGAGGAGAAAGGGATGAGGATGCATCAAGCATGGTCCACACCTCGCAAGATTCAGCCTAACAACTCAAAATCCGGTATTTTCCCAGCTTATATCCCTTGGAGAGCACAGCACGAGCCACAACAGAGTTTGATCATGAGGACTATCTTGCAAGAGAACCAGGAGCTAAGGCAGCAGGTCCACAGACTGGAAGCTGCTTTGGAGAGAGCTACTCAAAGGGCGCAGTTGAGGGACAAGCAGTTGGAGACCGTGCTGCGGCAGAGGGAAGATGCTGGAGAAAGACCACCGCAGAGGAGGAGGCACCGCACTTGAAGACCATATTAACATCTTGGAGATGACTGAATAATTGCCTTAGAGCCATGTAGTTTCTGTTGTTGTAGTTGGTTACACGGCATTCATGCATGTAATCTCTTTCCTTTTATCAATAAAATGGAGTTTGTTTAAATCCGTTCACTTGCATCCATTCACGCATCTCATGCATTCATATAAAAAGTGAAAACAAAGCTAAAAATGCTCACCCTTCGTGTTTCTTCTTGCCGAAATAGTTCTTCATCCAGAATTGGGCACACTTACAACCTTCGGTCCAGACACAAGCACACGTCCCATTCGATGGCCGACGAGAATGAAAACAGATTAATGGGGCTAGAGCAGAGCCATCAAGGCATGAGTGACACCCTTCAGAACCTGCAAGAACAGATAAACCGCATGGCAGAAATGATGGCTAGATTGGTCGAAGGAACTCCAAGGGGAGCTAACCCGCAGCCTAGGCCAGAAGTGACACAGCCTCCACCTCCCTCGCAGCCTGTGACACACAACACTGTTCCTGAGCAACTGGGCACGCCCAATCCAGGCCAATACACTTCACCAGCAATGGGAGTTCCTACAGAAGTGGTAGGCTCTCCGGCATACAAAGAAGAAGCTGAGTCCCCTGCACTAAGGAGGATTGAAGAATGACTAAAGGCCGTTGAGGGCGCCGAAATCTATGGCATGATTAATCCTGATGAGCTATGCCTAGTCCCTGGTGTTGTTTTGCCCCATACGTTTAAGATGCCCGAATTTGAGAGGTTCAACGGCACACGCTGTCCCAAAACACACTTGGCGATGTATTGTCAAAAGATGGCCGCATACACCAGCGATGATAGACTTCTTATGCATTGCTTCCAGGAGAGTCTAACGGGAGCACACTTACGTTGGTATTTTCAGCTAGACGGGGGACGTATCAGAACGTGGAAGGATTTGGCTACCGCATTCCTGGCACAGTATAAACATGTCACTGAACTAGCCTTGGACCGTCTGACACTGCAATCTTTGGAGAAAGGCCCTAATGAAAATTTCAAGGATTATGCAAGAAGGTGGAGGGAAACTGCAGTAGAAGTGCAACCTCCGCTAACAGAGAGGGAGCTCACTACATTATTCATCAACACATTGAAGGGTGTATATTATGAGAAGCTGATTGGTCATGTTTCTAGCACTTTTGCTGATTTAGTTGCTTCAGGCGAACTCATTGAGAGTGGAGTTAAAGGAGGAAAGCTAAAAGGAGAAATGGTCGAGGCACCGAAGAGGTCACCAATACCGCCAAAGAAGAAAGAAGGGGAAACTAACTTCGTGTATCAGTCTGGCCCAATGATGCAACCTAACCCTCCCCAAATGCCCGTTTACTTCAGAGCACCTCCAGTAGCCGCATATGCCGCACCTGCACCTATCCCGCAATTCCAACCTTTCCAATTTTAAGCAAGACCCCAATATACTTACCCAGCTCCACAATTCCCTCAACTACCTACCCCAGCACCAGTCCAAGCACCCGTCAGAAGCCCATCTACTGACCCGAAACCAAATCAAGCTCCTAAGAAGCACCAGGAGTTCGACCCAATCCCTATGACTTACGCTGAACTGTACCCAAGGCTCCTCGAGGCAAGATTGGTAGTCCCTTCCCCTGTGGGAGAACTGAAACCATCGTATCCAAATTGGTACAAACCAGACCTTCATTGCATATATCATGCTGGTGCCGTAGGACATAATGTTGAGGGTTACATCGCATTTAAAAGGAAAGTCCAAGCGTTAAAAGATGCTCACTGGTTGGATTTCGCTACACTATCCAATTCCCCGAGTATCAACAACAACCCATTGCCAGAACACTTTAATAATGTTACTGCCATCACCTCGGAAGCTAGGATTGCGAAGATCTCCCAAGTACGAATGCAAAGGGACCAGTTGTTTCAGTTTTTACTCAAATACGGATATTTGTTGACCAGATCCACTATTAACTGCGAAGAAGGGACCGACCAACAGAAAAGGTGTCTGTTCCATGAGATGGCTCCAGGACATGACATTAACAGTTGTATGGAGTTTGAAAGTGTTGTTCGAAATTGATGGACTGCGAAGGATTGAATTTTCAAAACAAGTGTATCAACTCATCCGTCCGGATGGTCCAAGGGGATAATACAAACGATTTCACAGACATGCCCAAGCCCCTCAGGATTTACACTACAACTCCAGAAATACCCCTATTACCCCATGGGATCCAACCTCTTACAATCCATATACCCCCTCAACCTTCCTACAAAAGTGAGAAAGCTGTTCCTTGGAGGTACGGATGTGAAGCTGTAGCACAAGGGAACCCTCAAACAAAGAAGACAACTCAGAGTGGATGTCCTTATGCACCTGACGTGCTCGAGCAATCGAAGAAAGGGAAAGCTGTTGGGAAAGATATCTTGCCTGAGGAAATTCAGATTACTGAGGAAGACGCTACTGAGTTTCTGAAGTTGATCAAGCAGAGTGAATATAACATCGTGGAGCAGCTAAGCAAACAGCCCGCTCGGATCTCATTGCTCTCACTGCTAAAGGATTCTACTCCACACCGAGAAGCATTAATGAAGGTCCTTAGCAAGGCTTACGTCCCGCCAACTATTTCGGTGGAGAACATGGACACTCTCACTGGAAACCTTGTAGTGGACAACTTTATATCGTTTAGCGGGGACGAACTGCCGCAGGAGGGCAAGGGTCACATCAAAGCTCTGCACATTTCGGTCAAGTGCAAAGAACACACCATCTCCCGGGTATTGATCGATAATGGGTCCGCTGTCAACATTATGCCTTTACAAATATTACAACAGCTGCCTATAGATTCTTCATACATGCGGTCGAGCAACATGGTAGTTCAAGCCTTTGACGGAGGAAAAAGAGAGGTAACAGGGACGCTAGATATTCCATTGCTGATTGGGCCCACAGTATTTTCTATTGAATTTCAGATCTTGGATATTGCACCATACTACAGTTGCTTGTTGGGAAGGCCATGGATTCACACAGCGGGAGCAGTACCTTCTACTCTCCACCAGAAACTGAAGTTCGGGGTTGACGATCACCTCATTTGTGTATCCGGGGAGACAGACCTGTTGGTAACCAAGCCCTCATCCATGCCTTGTGTTGACAGCAGAGAGGACGTACCTGAATGTTCTTTTCGAGCCTTTGAAGTAGTCAATGTCACCTATGTGACACGGCCCAGTTTGTATCAAAGGATAGGAGCTCAGCTGTCCAAAGCTACCAAGATGATTGCACATACGATGCTTAGGCAAGGACATAAGCCAGGACTTGGGCTTGGGGCATCCTCTCAGGGCATGAAAGACCCATTACGCATCTGGGGCACGACAGAACGATATGGGCTGGGTTACAAACCCACCAAAGCAGACCGGCAGAAGGAAGCCTCCAGGAAGAGGGAAGTCAGAATGGCCAAGCTACAGAAGCGACCTATCCAAGAAGAGCGGATGACATTTCCACCCTTAGAAGACACATTCTACAGTGGAGGGTTTGCTTATCAAGAGAAGGCTTCGATCATTGCTGCTGTGGAGAGCAAGGAGCCAGAAGCGGGCCAGGTGTTGTTCGTGCAGGAAGGAGCATCAGGACAACCTCTCAATAATTGGACTAGCACATGTCTCCCCATGATGTAATCCTTGGGGGAATCCTATTTGGATATTTGTTTATTTCACTTTTACGCCTCTTTCAGTATTTAAAAAACAGTTTATGTCTCTTTGGATATTTCGCTCTCAATAAAGTGTATGTTTTCCAAAAACGGTGCATTGCATCTCATTATCATTCGCATATCATGTTTTGCTATCAACTTGTTGATCTTTTCACAAACAGGTACCATGAATTCAATGAGGGTGTGACAAGCAATGATGAGGTGGGATGCCCAAAGTTTGACCAAAGTCCGGATTGGGAGAAGTCAGTGCATGAGACAAGTGAGGCTGACTTAGAAGAGGAGGTCGATTTACCCGAAGATATCCTTCGACTGTTGGAAAGGGAAGACCAGTTCAAGACCCCTAGTGAGGACCCTCTAGAAACAGTGAATGTGGGGACAGACACAGAACCAATAAGGCTTAAAGTGAGTTCTTCATTATCCGCGGAGATCAAGGGGCAGTTAATTGAATTGTTGACCAGTTTCAAGGATGTGTTTGCCTGGTCCTATCAAGATATGCCGGGCCTGAATCCAGATATCGTGCAACATCAAATACCACTGAAGCCAGAATGTCCGCCGGTCCAGCAAAAGCTACGAAGGATGAGGCCCCAAATGATATTGAAGATCAAAGAGGAGATCAGAAAACAGTGGGACGCTGGTTTCCTCAGTGTTGCTCATTATCCAGACTGGGTGGCAAACATTGTGCCAGTACCAAAGAAAGGGGGAAAAATCCGAGTATGCGTCGACGACCGCGATCTGAATAAGGTGAGCCCAAAAGATAATTTTCCACTCCCACATATTGATACTCTGGTGGACAACACGGCGAAGCATGCTTTGTTTTCATTTATGGATGGATTCTCGGGCTATAACCAAATCCAGATGGCCCCTGAGCACAAGGAGCGGACAACCTTCACGACATTATGGGGTACATTTTGTTACAATGTGATGCCATTCGGACTCAAGAATGCGGGGGCCACTTACCAAAGAGCTATGGTCACTTTGTTTCACGATATGATGCACAAGGAGGTGGAAGTGTACGTGGATGACATGATAGCCAAATCAGCCAGTACGGAAAGTCATGTTGAGGTACTCCACAAACTCTTCCAAAGGTTGCGAAAGTATCAACTCAAGTTGAATCCAGAAAAATGTACTTTTGGTGCTACATCGGGTAAGCTATTGGGCTTCATAGTCAGTGAGAAGGGGATAGAGATTGACCCTGACAAGATTCGAGCTATCCAGGAGATGTCACCACCAACCACTGTTAAGGGAGTTAGAAGTTTCTTGGGGCACTTGAATTACATCGCTAGGTTCATTTCACAGTTGACGGCCACATGTGAACCATTATTCAAATCACTTCGAAAAGACAACCCAGAAGTTTGGAATGAGGCCTGTCAGGAAGCCTTTGATAAAATCAAGCAATACTTGATGGTCCCTTGGAGCCTAAAGGGGGGGGGGTGAATAGGCTCTTATTCAAACTCTTTCTTTTCTCTCAAGACACAAAGACTTATCTAGTTTAAGTGATAGAATCACTGCGGAAGATAATCAGATAGTGGAAGTATTTTGTTTTATTATCACAAGGTGATTACAACAAAATAGAAGCAAACACTCTCTTACACTCTGTTTACAACAATGAACTCACACGCTAGCCAAGTTCCTATTCTCTTTTTGTTTTCACTTAAGCTCCTGTTTTTTCGCACACTTTACATGAAGTATATGTATGAATATTTATACAAAACATTCCTAAAAGACAACCTTGGAACTTGAAGTTCCGGAATGCGTTCCGCACTAACTATCCCTCGGTAACTGTCCGCCTTGACTCGCTGCGGATTGTGGAGCTCAAGATCTTGGATTTGAAGAGTATAAGTGTCTTTGTGAGTTCCGAGATACAATTAAGGTTGTGTCCACATATCCGGATGATCCACGTGTAAGATTCTTCTTGATCTAAATGCATTCGTCTTACATCGGGACAAGCACGAGCCGATAACTTTAAATGCGGTTTTGTTGGAGCAGTGTCTTCTTGGTCCGGTGTAATTTTCCTTACTCCGTAGTTAATGAAGCTCGGAACCTTACTCCGTGTCGGTGGTTGCTTACTCCGTATCTATTCGATCTTGGAATCCTTAGTCCGTGTCAGCGCTTCCTTACTCCGCATGTAAGTTCCTTATTCCGCATGTAAGTTCCTTACTCCGTATGTAAGTTCCTTACTCCATATGTAAGTTCCTTACTCCGTGTGTAAGTTCCTTACTCCGTGTGTAAGTTCCTTACTCCGTATGTAAGTTCCTTACTCCGTGTGTAAGTTCCTTACTCCGTATGTAAGTTCCTTACTCCGGGCGAGTAATAAGTCCGGATTCCTTACTCCGCATCTGGTTTCTTTACTCCGCATCTATTTTCCTTACTCCGCACTTATTTTCCTTACTCCGCACTTATCCTTTAAGTTCTTAGTCCGTAGGATTGTTCCTTATTCCGTATGTATTTGTTACTTGGTTATTTACCAAGTGTTTGACGACACTAACTTTTGTCCGGATCAGGATTATGTATCCTGTCCTTAGCTTTGCTCTCACGAGTGCATCTTTGGATTAGTGACATACCTTCTGCAATGATCAAATAAACACAAAAGATCTCAGATCAAATTACATAAGACTTTATCAGCATTATCCAAATTCTGGGTTTGATCCAACAATCTCCCCCAATTATGGATATGCCCAAACCCTTTGTAATCCGATCTGGTAAGCGATGCAAAAGAATATCATACGAATGCGCAACACAACCAATTTCATTAATCAGCAACAAAATACAAATCAGCCTTAATACAGATTTTTCACTAAGGTACATAAGGCTTACTATACTTGAAGATCATAGTTCTTGCCTTCTCTCTTAGCTCCATTGTCTCGCTGCATCGTAAAGGTGGAGTGTTGGCTCCAATGTTTGTCCACGATTAAGAACGATTTGATGAAATGACAAACAAAGGCTCCGCAGCCTATCTCCATCCAGTTGTTGTGGCACTTGCTTCTTGCCCCGGAATGTCGCCTTGAGTTTCTCGGTTGAACGCAGGGGTGTGATACCCAACTCTTCATATAATCCGGCTTTCTTCACGGCTTCGGTTAGTCCGAGACACAGAGGTTCCCATTGATTCTTCCTAACGAAGTGCTCCACAACTTGATGAGAATCGATGAGAATCATCTGCTTGGACCGAATCATGAAGACGGCCATCATGAAGTGTGGCGACATGATCCGGTATGGAATGAGGATGGTTGAGAGAGTTTTCCATGGCTTGCTATCCTCAGCAGTTCCGTCAATGTAAGTCTGATTTAACTCCACACTGGGAAGATAGCCCTCATTCCAACATGGCAGAACTTCAAACAAGTGCCCATCTTCGTAAAGAGATGGAAACGGCCTCATCTCCATCTTAGCGACCCTCGAGAAGTTGTCAATGTCTTCCGTAGTAAAGAGTCCTTTCTCCGAACAAAGAGTCCGAATGTCGGCCGGAGAGAAAGGATACATTTCGAGAAAGACATCTTCTCTCGGCAGAAGACGCAAGATAGGCTTTCATTGCCTTGCGCAAGCTTCCATCCGCATCGGACGGGTCAAACTCCGCATAGGATGGGAGGAAGGTATCAGCTGCGGATGAGGAGGATGGAGGAGGAGCTCGAGGTGCAATAGAGGAGCTTGGTTGAGAGAAGCGGCTTCGTTTGGGAATTTGAACTCCCTGAAGCACTGAAGTGGCAGGCCGCTTCTCAGTCCGGGAAGATGGTTGTGGG
Organism: Taxillus chinensis; assembly: GCA_023512835.1. Taxonomy (NCBI): domain Eukaryota; kingdom Viridiplantae; phylum Streptophyta; class Magnoliopsida; order Santalales; family Loranthaceae; genus Taxillus; species Taxillus chinensis. Next base: position 26,924,372 of record CM042086.1, read on the forward strand.
GCGAAGGAGTAGACGGATCGGATGACACTTTCTCCCCCGGTTTGGCGGATCGCCGGGAAGCAACGGGAGGACGAGCCATCGTATGCGCCAGATCCGCGAAGGAAGTAGATAGTGAATGAACGGAGGTGGCGACAAGATCCATTTTCTGCTCAATGGAAGTAGAGGAGTCGGTGAGGGCGGAGAGGAGTTGGGCGCCGAGGGCATCAACTTTGGCGGCGATGGCGAAATTTGGGCGCTTTGAGCATGGGCATGGCGGTCCACTGAGCGGAAAGCACAAGCATCGGAGTGGACCGTGCCAAAAGAGGCACGCCCAAGTGCTAACTCTGGAGCTTTGGAGGACTCCCCCGCATGAACGGGGAGCAGGAGTGCGGTGGGCGAGGAGTCCGCAGGAGTAGCGAAGAAGCAGCAGGAGCATCCGGAGCATCAGAGGCATCCGGAGCTTCGGAGGCATCCGGAGCATTGGAGGCATCCGGAGCAAGAGACCCGCTTTGACCGGACAAGTCAACCACGGGAATTGCGGCGGCAGGAGAAGAGGGTCCAGCCTTAGCGATAGAGGGACTGCGGGTAGCAGGGACCGGGCCGGAGGGTGAAGGGAACGACACATCGGGAATGGCGGCCGGCGTAAGAAAGCCGTGGTCCGGATTCCGGATGATCATAGTCTCCGGGGATTGGGTATGGCGGGTGTAAAACACCCGGAGATCGGTGTCAGGAATGGAAGAGGTGTGGGCTAGGCCGAAACGGAGCCAGGAGGTCCGTTAAGGTGACGGCGGAGAGATGGTCAAGGTAATCTCGGGGTTGAGGTAGAGGAGGCAAGGGGGCTTCCTGGAGAAGCGGCCGGGACATCGGCGGTGGCGACGGCAACAGCGGTGTCAACCGCAGCAGCTATAGCGGATGGAGAGGGAGTGGGGACATCGGCAGCAGAGGGGGCGGAGGAAACAGCTTGAGACGCACTGCGCCGAGAGGGCCCCGCAACCTCGGACGGTTCAGCACGGACGCTTGGCCGGGAAGCCCGTGAGTGGGAGGGCGCAGCAACGGACCGAATCCGAGAGGATCGGTGTGCAGAACTGACCTCGTGGGCTTGGCTGTCGGAGGGGTCACCAACAGAGCTGCCTTGTTGTTCCGCGGCAGGAAGAGTACGGAGAGCTACAGTGGGTCGGCGGGCAGTCATGTTTCCATCCGGCGTAAGGTGACGAAGGTAAAGAGCCGAGGGAAACGTGACAGCATCAACTCGGGCAAAATGGTCTGGACGAAGATGTCGGAAGACAATGCTGAGGATGCGCCCGAAGGAATGGTTCTTGTGACCATTCCAGAGCAAGCGAAATAAGAACATCCCCCAATCCATTGGAAGACCTTCAAAGACGCCGTACATGGCCAGGTAGAAGATCATATGGAACCGAGTCCAGGGCCGATGTGCGAGCCAGTAGGCATCGACTTAGAATAGTCGCCATACATCGATAGCGACCTTGGAAGGATTTCACCTTGTATTCCTTCCCCTTGTTCGTGCACCCCATAGAAGCCGCCATCGGATCGGCATCCGGACGCTGTGGTTCACCAAGAGGAAGGTGGAGAGCAGCGCGGAGAACAGCCGGAGTGATGACAATGGATTCACCGCGGACATAAGAGGTTATGGAATCTTTGGTGCAGCGAATCCGTTGGTAATACTCAAGAATGTCATCGATAAGAAGATCGATGGGATTGGAGACCAGGTTGAGTATGTGCGAGGCTTCAAGAAGAGGGCGAAGCTGGAGAAACCAATCCGGAGGATCGGAAACAACATTCCAATCAACTAGATGGCCAGGAGTAACGCCGGAAAGAAAGATTCTGGGTGCCATGGCAGATTTGATGGGAAGGAAAAGAGGAAAGGTGAGGCCTTGACAAGTAGAAGGAGCAACGAGAGGGTTAGGGATTTGAAATGAGCAATACTCGTGCTTCGCAGAATGATCGGAACATATAAGACCGAGTCCGCAAATGTCGGCGGGTCTAGGAATGTGGGAGTGAGGTGGGGACCCGCGCGACATGCCGATGTCATTTGTCCGGATATCGAGGCGTCTCCGAATAAAACGATGTCGTGGAGACCTCATGACCAAGTAGAGATTACAACTGGTTGCCATCCAGGAGAAGTGTGTGTGCAACCCGAGATAGGCATTTAATGAATCATCATTATTCCTCCTCAAAAGCATGCGACATATGAGTATACGTGGATTGTCACAATTGAACAAAGTCGGAGTCCGGAGGAAAGAGCCGACACTCATCCGGAGTTAATAATATTCGTGAAAGAGTATCCGGATGAATAATAGACCTCGTCCGTCATAAACAGAGTTTGGTGAGAATGTAGAGTAGATTCCTTTGCGATCAATAAGTCGAAGAGAAGAGAAGTACCACAACACTTCAAATCCGAGACTATGGATTGGATTTATCAATATGGTTGCAAAGAAAATCTGAACTTGTAGCTAAATAAAGATATCCTGAAAATACAAAAGCTTAACAGGCAAGGATTAGTACAGATTAGAGAAGATAATCGGTGAAAAGCAACATAATCCGAACTAATAAGAAACAGAACTCATGCAGGGCTAAGAATGAAGTAGACGTACGCAACGTGAAAGTGATCAATATTCCCGAGTCAGGGCATATGTCGGATAGCAATACACAAGTTCATATAGGTCAACATAGCGAAACCGTCTTTTTGAACAGCGTAGCTAAGATTAATTAAAGACCATATGATTTGGCTTCATTAGGATTCATGAGTGTGAAATGATAAGATGAACACATGTCAAAAGAATGCGAGATGATTAGTCGATTAAAATGCATGGTTGAAGAAAGAAAATACATCCACACATGCCACTTTTCCGATTTAAAACAGCATGTCCAGTCGGATCCGGAAGTAACAAAGATAGAGGAGGGAGAATCCAAGACATATTAGGGGTTCATTGCTGCTCCCCCGTAGATCATTTAATCCTCTCAATGAAAAGCTCCCCCTCGGATAGACAGTCAGGGCAAAAGGTCATGAGACATATACGGGGGGGATTCCTGAATAGAATATAAAGCATTTTCTCCCCCGTAGATTGTGCAATCCTCTCGGTTGACCGTTCCTATTTGTAGTTCAAGACTGTCTATCTTATTAGAAAGCTATACTTGGAAGCTGATCAGAATGCGTTTGTGTATTCATCCACCAGGCATTCCAAGCTAGCCCATTTCACTTCTTCAACTATGCACGTTAATAGAGTAATCTAAATGAACATGCTTTGGTCATGTGGTGATTAATGGATGTGAAAATCATGAATCCGATCGAGGTAAATCATATAATCTGTAATTATGTTAGCTTTAAACGACTTGATCGGGAAACGCAAGCATCCTCCCAAAATGAGGTTGAGATTAATATCGAAGCATGAAACCGTTGAACAGTAAGTATGATCAGCAATACGATCAGTGAGTTTTTACTACTTTCAGGTAAACATACAATGCATGGTCTGTGAGTAAATATCTTGTTGTGTAATTCAAATGAGAAACTATGCAGAGAAGTCGAGCATACCTAGTCGGAAGAGTAGTTCGAAAACCTCGCATCAGGTAGGGGCTTTGTAAATATGTCCGCTAATTGATCTTCAAGTGGCAACATGTTCCAGTGAAATATGGTTTTTGAGAACATGATCGCGTATGAAGTGATATCGGACCTCAATGTGCTTCGTCTTAGGATGCATGACAGGATTGTTGCTGATGGCAATTGCACTAGTGTTGTCACAAGTAAAGTGGAATAGAGGACATGGTGAATCCGTAGTCAGTAAGTTGACTTTGCATCCAAAGTAGCCGCTTGCAACAACTTCCAAAGACTATATATTCCGCCTCAGCCAGTAGAAGTTGATACGGAATTCTGCTTCTTACCGAACCATGAGATCAATCTATTTCCAAGAAACCGACACGTACCGCTTGTGCTTTTCCTGTCGATGCGACATCCAGTGAAGTCGGCATCGAGTACCCGGATAAGGTGAAGTTGGACTCCTTTGGGTACCAGAGGCCCAAATTCATCGTCCCTTTGAGATACCTTAATATCCGTTTTACATGAAGCATATGTGACTCCTTGGGATTTGCCTGATATCGAGCACAAATGCAAGTTGCAAACATAATGTCTGGGCGACTTGCGTAAGATAAAGCAAGGATCCGATCATCCCTCGTAGTCAGTCACATTTCTCGATATGCCGTCCACATCCGGATCTAACTTGGCACCGACAGGCATTGGAGTTTTAACAGGAGATGAACCTTCCATACCAAACTTCTTAATAAGATCGCGAGTGTACTTAGCCTGATTGATAAAGATTCCTTCCTTTAATTGTTTGACTTCAATTCCAAGGAAGTAGGACAGTTCTCCCATCATGCTCATTTCAAACTTGCCTGTCATCAACTTAGCAAACTCTTCACAAAGCTTCGGATTCGTGGATCCGAAAATGATATCGTCCACGTATATTTGTACGATCGAGTGTGTCCTTTCTCTTGTCGTAGAAATAGGGTGGTGTCTATCTTCCCTTTTTGGAAGTTATGAGCAAGTAGGAATTCGACAGTGTGTCGTACCAGGCTCTTGGAGCTTGCTTCAAACCATATAGAGCTTTCTGAAGTTTGTAGACAAGATGTCCTGCCTTAGGTTCAATGAAGCCGGGAGGTTGTTCAACATACACCTCCTCTTGAAGGTCTCCATTCAGGAATGCGCTCTTGACGTCCATTTGATAAACTATGAAGTTTTCATATGAAGCATACGCCTGAAACATTCGGATTGCCTCAAGTCTTGCGACCGGAGCAAAGGTTTCATCATAATCTATTCCTTCTTCTTGACGATATCCTTTGGCTACCAGCCTGGCTTTGTTCCGGATTACTATTCCATCCGTATCAAGCTTGTTCAGGAACACCCATTTAACGCCAATGACTTGTTGAGACTTAGGCCTTGGTACTAAGGTCCACACATTATTTCTCTTAAATTGATTCAGACTCTTCTTGCATGGCCTCTATCCAGTTTGAATCTTGAAGAGCTTCATCTACCACCTTTGGTTCTATTTGAGATAGAAAGCATGAGTAAAGACTCATGTTAGAGGTGGCTGCTCTTGTTCTTACACCAACAGTAGGATCACCAATCACTTGATCTGAGGGATGGTTTCGGGTCCATCTATAATTCTGTGCGTGTGTTGGTTGATCTTGAACAATTTGAAGCTCTTCCAGATTGGGTGGTTCAGTTGTATCGACTGGTTGAGCTTCGTCCAGGAGTAGATGTTTCCGTATTTAGAGGTACGGATGAACTAGTTGGTTCTTCAACACTATTTCTTCCAGTGTTAACTAGTCCGGACGGACTTGAAAGTGCTCCGGAATTTTGTGTATCCGTAAGAGTTTGTCCGGAGCTAAATGGTAGTCCGGAGTCAGAGTCATCCGTAGCATCATCCATAGAATTTCGTTGTGTTTCGCTGATGCCACGTGGTTGGTCAGGATACCGGTCAGGATGTGTAGCAGGAATATTCATAAACTTCGAGTAATCGACGTTGCTATCCATGACCTGCATAGTGGAATTTGACGGACCGACTTTTGACCAAACAAGATTAGTTTCATCAAAGGTTACATGGATAGATTCTTCAACTTTAAAAAGTTTTCTATTGAAGACCCGATAAGCCTTGCTATGAAGTGAGTACCCGACAAAAAATCCCATCATCGATTTTTGGTTCAAATTTATTCCGGGTCTCTTTGCCATTTATCAGATATATAGCAAGTACACCCAAAAGCTCTGAAATGTGAAATTGAAGGTTTTCGTCCTCTCCACATCTCATAGGGTGTTTTCATGGTAGATTTATTTATTAGAGTTCAGTTCTGAACATAGCAGGCGGTGGACACAGCTTCAGCCCATAGACTGAGAGGAAGCATTGCCCCTGCTAACATGGATCTACCAGCTTCAACTAAAGTTCGATTCTTGCGCTCAGCTACCCCATTTTGTTGTGGGGTTCTGGGGAGCAGAGAAGTCATCTTGTATGCCCTATTTTGAACAATATGATCTCATTTCGAAAAGTCAAATTCAGTACCATGATCACTCCTGATGCATTTAATGCTCAGTCCTTGTGAGTTGCTTATCCAGTTGAAGAGATCTACAAGATGTTCAAAAGTTTGATCTTTTGATTTCAGGAACATCACCCATGTGTATCTGGTGTAATCATCGATAACCACAAGAGTATATCTCGCACTTTGACTAGTGATGAAACGGATATAGGACCACATAGGTCCATATGAAGAAGTTGCGAGAGGAGCAATTATTGAGTTAACCGATTTGCTCTTAAAGCTATGTTTGGTCTGTTTACCAAGTTGGCATTCTCGACGAGAGTGTCTCTGGAGAACTTGAGTTTGGGTAGACCAGTGACAAGATCAAGTGACGCCAATTTAGACAAAGTCTTAAAATTTAAATGTGCGCATCGCTTGTGCCATAACCAACTATCTTCATCTGTTGCTTTCGTGAGGAAGCATACAAGGTCGGAAGAATTATTTCTTAAAACCACTGAATATATGTCCCCATCTCTTGATCCGGATAACTTAACATCTCCTGGATAAGTTTTCTCTTATTGTACAGGTGTTGGACAAAAAAGGAAACAAGAAATCCTTTGTCACATAGTTTCTCGACACTTAGCAAATTATGCTTTAAACCTTCGACTAGTGCAACTTTAGTGATTGATACACGGCCGTTAGTTAAAGTGCCATACCCGACAGTCTTACCTTTGCTTGTTGTCGCCATATGAAACGGATGGACCTTGTTTATCATTAACTTCTACAAGCGAGTCCTGGTCACCCGTCATATGTCCGGAGCATCCACTATCAAGGATCCACTTGCTTTGATTGATCTTTAACTTCAAGTGATCCGGCAATTCATTCCAAAGATGCTCCTGAAAGACAACAGTTTACACTTTTGGTGCCCAAACTTGTTTCGGCGGTTAGAGTGAGCAGCGAGATTATCAACATTTACGGATTTGATTTTGTTAGGACTCTTAGCTTTCCACGTTGACATTAACTTGTTAGTTTTGGCTGCTTCTTTTGTTTGGGTTTTCTTGGGAGAGACACTCCTTTTAGATTTAGATCTTGTTTTGCTCGAAGAACCTCTTTTATTAAACTGATCTTTATTTGATTGAAATTGATTACAAAGCCAGCTATCGGATAGACTCCAACATTCATAGTGATAATGACCCATTTCCCTACGGATGGAACAGACACTATAATGTGAAGTACAAACAGGGGATACAGGTCTCTTAGATTTTACAGTTTTTCTACTCTGTTCCCTGTGGCCTAATCCATTACGTTTGGGTGACGCACTCTTGGCCCTAAATGCGTCGGCCTTAGCCTTGTCTTTCCTTTTGGGTGCTACGGTTTTGGCTTTAAGCTGCAGCAGCCTTCCCTTCATCTTTAGTTACGGGTGCTACCGCTTTGGGAAGTGCGAATGACCTCTGTTCCACGATCATATACTATGGTGCCACCTGAAATGAAACCATCCAACGGTTTAGATGTACTAACAGGATATAAGTTGGTTAGTTTAGGAGTGAAATCCGGAGGACACTCGGTAGCTTGAGCTATGGAGGTTGATGGTTCGGAACCTAGGCCAGGTTTGACTCGAATGTCGTCAGGGTCGGTCCTAAAGGTAGAGGCTATTTCCCGGATTTTAGCCACTTACGATTTATTTCTTTTTCCTGTTCCAGTTCATTTTCGAGTCTTTTCACTATAACTTTTAGGCCTGAAAGATTGGTATTTAACAAATGATTTTCAGCTCTTAGATCATGATACCAAGCTTCCTTTCCTCCAAGTCGACGACGTCCTTTTCGAGTCTATTAATAGTAAATTCGAGACGTTTATTCGACTTTCCATATCTTTGTACATTTGAGTAATTATTAGTCTCTCATTCTTTTCATGATCACATGCAATAGTAAGAGATTCTAATTTACTCAGGAGCTCAGAGATAGAAGGTACCTCAGCATTTGCCATGAGGCGGACGTTCGGCTTAATGGTCGGCTCATCATCCGAGGATTCCTCCTCTTCTTCCGAGCCACTCATGTATTTTGTCACGAGCGCCTTTCTCTTGCTCTTGCTGTTATCCGAGGTGGAACGACGAGGATTTACCTTGTCACTTTTCTCGGCCACCTTTGCTTTGGACCTGCATTCCTTGGCCCGGTGACCGGTTTTCCCACGGTTGAAACATTCCTGGGAACCGGACTCCTGTCGCTCCTTCCGTTGGAACGATGATGATGAGCGTCTTCGATCCCTTTTCGCTTTTCCGTAGGAATCGCTCAAAGGATTTGACAAGAAGGGCTATCTCCTCTTCCTCGTCGAATCGGAATTGTCGGATACGTCCGTATCATCATTCCTCGGTATGTTTAGACATTCCGTAGCTTTGAGAGCTACCCCCTTTTCTTTCCGAGCTATTTTCTCATCTCTGTCGAGTACTTAAACCCGACTTCGTGAGTCCGCATGCTCTCCATATAGTTCTTCAAGGGGAACATACCGCCAGTTTTTGTCCGATTGCATCTGGAGTTGTTTGGAGTAGTAGCGATCCCAGGCAATGAGCGAAAGAACTTGTCATTGATCCGGGATTGAGAGTAATGCTCATTAACGGTCTTCGGTTCAAGTATGATCTTGCCGAATCTCCGATAGATGCTTTCAAGTGATTCGCCCGGTTTATGATTAAAACTCTCAAAGTTACTGTCGAGAGTACGATCACATCTGCATCCGGGGACCGACTCCCCTCATAGAGGATTGTCGGTTTGTCCCAAACGACTTTTCTTTGTCGTGCGGCCCTGGACGTCCGTGAAAGCCTCGGAATCCAAAGACGATGTAACATAAGCCGAGCCTTTTCACTAGCGCACTGCCAGGCTCTTTCATCGTTGGTAAGTTCAAGATCGGTCTTTGGCCTCCTTACACCATGTTCTCCGATAGTCATCGGAATTGGAATCTCCCGATGAAGACATGGCCACATAAGATGATCATGGCAAACCATAAACATCTTCATGCGAGCTTTCCACCTGGGAGAAAAGCTCAGGTGTGAATTTGGGCGGTTTCGTTAGAGTAAACCCGAACTCCGTGGTTGAGAAGCGGCGGCAGCAGCAGGTTGTGGTGGGTCGACATTTTCACCGTCGCTTCGATTCGGGATGGGCTCCTGTGCACCTCCGGAGTTAAGGCGAGTGTTGAATAGCATACCGCTTTCTTCGGCCATTTCGAGATTGAAAGAGTGGGATCTCTACTTAGAACGAAGTAGAACTTGCTCGATACCACTTGATGGTCCCTTGGAGCCTAAAGGGGGGGGGGTGAATAGGCTCTTATTCAAACTCTTTCTTTTCTCTCAAGACACAAAGACTTATCTAGTTTAAGTGATAGAATCACTGCGGAAGATAACCAGGATAGTGGAAGTATTTTGTTTTATTATCACAAGGTGATTACAACAAAATAGAAGCAAACACTCTCTTACACTCGTTTACAACAATGAACTCACACGCTAGCCAAGTTCCTATTCTCTTTTTGTTTTCACTTAAGCTCCTGTTTTTTCGCACACTTTACATGAAGTATATGTATGAATATTTATACAAAACATTCCTAAAAGACAACCTTGGAACTTGAAGTTCCGGAATGCGTTCCGCACTAACTATCCCTCGGTAATCTGTCTGCCTTGACTGCTGCGGATTGTGGAGCTCAAGATCTTGGATTTGAAGAGTATAAGTGTCTTTGTGAGTTCCGAGATACAATTAAGGTTGTGTCCACATATCCGGATGATCCACGTGTAAGATTCTTCTTGATCTAAATGCATTCGTCTTACATCGGGACAAAGCACGAGCCGATAACTTTAAATGCGGTTTTGTTGGAGCAGTGTCTTCTTGGTCCGGTGTAATTTTCCTTACTCCGTAGTTAATGAAGCTCGGAACCTTACTCCGTGTCAGTGGTTGCTTACTCCGTATCTATTCAGTACTGGAATCCTTAGTCCGTGTCAGCGCTTCCTTACTCCGCATGTAAGTTCCTTACTCCGCATGTAAGTTCCTTACTCCGTATGTAAGTTCCTTACTCCGTATGTAAGTTCCTTACTCCATATGTAAGTTCCTTACTCCGTGTGTAAGTTCCTTACTCCGTATGTAAGTTCCTTACTCCGTATGTAAGTTCCTTACTCCGTGTGTAAGTTCCTTACTCCGTATGTAAGTTCCTTACTCCGGGCGAGTAATAAGTCCGGATTCCTTACTCCGCATCTATTTTCCTTACTCCGCACTTATTTTCCTTACTCCGCACTTATCCTTTAAGTTCTTAGTCCGTAGGATTGTTCCTTATTCCGTATGTATTTGTTACTTGGTTATTTACCAAGTGTTTGACGACACTAACTTTTGTCCGGATCAGGATTATGTATCCTGTCCTTAGCTTTGCTCTCACGAGTGCATCTTTGGATTAGTGACATACCTTCTGCAATGATCAAATAAACACAAAAGATCTCAGATCAAATTACATAAGACTTTATCAGCATTATCCAAATTCTGGGTTTGATCCAACAATACTTAATAAATCCACCGATCTTGGTTCCACCGGTACCCAACAAGCCACTCATCCTATACCTAACTGTCCAAGGCTCGTCAATGGGCTCTGTATTAGGACAACATGACACTTCGGGAAGGAAGGAGCAAGCAATTTATTACCTAAGTAAGAAGTTTACCCCTGGTGAAGCAAAGTACACTCCATTGGAAAAGGCTTGTTGCGCTCTGGTTTGGACCATCCGGCGATTACGACAGTACACCCTCTATCATACGACATGGCTGATTGCGAAGCATGACCTGCTCAAATACTTACTGGAGAAACAATCAATTTCTGGGAGGATTGCCAAGTGGCAACTGTTGTTGTCCGAATATGATATTGTGTACGTGCCTCAGAAAGCCATAAAAGGAAGTGTTATAGCAGATTATCTCGCAGAAAGGGCCTTGGACGACTACGAGCCAATGAATGTAGGCTTCCCCGATGAGCACATCAATATCATTAAAGAGGAATCTGACTCATGGATCATGTGGTTTGACAGTGCCTCTAGCCTGCTGGGACATGGTATTGGGGCCATCTTGATATCCCCAAAGGGTGAGCATTTCCCCATGGCAGCCAAATTGACATTCCCATGCACAAATAACGTGGCCGAGTATGAAGCTTGCTTGATGGGTCTTCAAGAAGCTATTAATCGAGAAATAAAGAAGTTACATGTTTTTGGAGATTCAGCCCTTGTGATCTATCAAGTTAGGAATGAGTGGGAAACCAGGAATCACAAATTGATCCCATATCAGAAGCTCATTTGTAGACTGATCGAACAGTTCGAGGAGATTACCTTTGAGCACATGCCAAGAGAGCATAATCAGATTCCCGATGCATTGGCTACCTTAGCCTCTCTCATTCGACTGGATACAAAACTCGAGGTTCAATCCTTTGACATTCATATTCGAGACATGCCAGCTCATTGTATGGCTATTGAAGGAGATCCAGAAGAGAAGCCTTGGTATCACGATCTCAGGCAATACTTACTCAAACAAGAATATCCTGAAAGTTCGTCCGACACAGACAAGAGGATTATTCGGCGAGCTGCGACCAAGTATTACCTTGATGGCTCCATCCTATATCGACGAAATCATGATATGGTGCTACTGCGTTGTGTCGAAAAGGAGGAGCCATCACAGCTAATGAAGGAACTTCACGGAGGGAGCTGCGGATCCCACGCAAACGGGTATGCATTGGCAAGACAAATTATGAGAATGGGTTACTACTGGGTCACTATGGAGAAAGACTGCATTGATTATGTGCGCAAGTGTTTCAAATGCCAGATATACGGTGATCGGATTCAAGCACCCTCGTCTCAGTTGCATGTGATGACTTCACCATGGCCTTTCTCGCTCTGGGGCATGGACGTCATCGGACCTATATCACCGAAGGCATCTAATGGACATCGCTTCATCTTGGTAGCCATTGATTACTTCACTAAATGGGTGGAAGCCGCATCTTACGCTAACGTGACACAAGCAGTGGTGGTCAAGTTTGTTCGCAACATTATCATATGCCGTTATGGACTCCCAGAGCAAATCATCACAGACAATGCAACGAACTTGAACAGTCGAATGATGGGTAATTTGTGTGAGCAGTTCAAGATCCAGCACCGAAATTCAACCCCGTACAGACCCAAGATGAATGGGGCAGTCGAAGCAGCTAACAAGAATATCAAGAATATTGTTAGAAAGATGACTGAGACATACAAGGATTGGCATGAGAAGCTGCCCTACACATTACACGCATACCGCACTTCGGTGCGTACATCAACTGGGGCAACTCCGTTTTCATTAGTCTATGGAATGGAAGCGATGTTACCGATAGAAGTGGAGATTCCTTCCCTACGGGTACTTAAAGACACACAGTTGGATGAAGCAGAGTGGGTTCAAAGCCGGTACGAACAACTGAATTTCGTGGAAGAAAAGCGCATTGCAGCGGTGAATAGAGGCCGTTTGTACCAGCAGAGGATGATGAAGAGTTATGACAAGAAGGTGAAGCCTCAAACTTTTCAAGAGGGAGAGCTTGTACTTAAGAAGATCTTGCCTATCCAAGCTGACCACAGGGGCAAGTGGACACCCAATTATGAAGGCCCATATGTCGTCAAAAGAGCTTTCTCTGGCGGAGCATTAATCCTTGTCAAAATGGATGGAAATGAGCTACCAAATCCGATTAATAGTGATGCCGTAAAGAAATTCTATGCTTGAGCCCTGTTACAACATTGTATTGGATTCGGATCAACATGTAATCAAACAATTCTATCCATATCAAACCTTTTGTTGCCATTCTCTCATCTTTCAATACATCTCACTGAAGTCCCAGGATGATGCCCTACACTGGGGCATTTCCTATTCAAATACCTATGCAACACGAGGAGTGGAAGCAGGCACGCCCAAAACTCCTACTTAGCCTAAAGTCAAAAAAAAAAAAAAGAAAAGAAAAAAAGTGCTCAACCAGTTCAGTAGCACAATTGTTCAACATTTAGTGACGCCGTGTCCTCAATAATGACCTTTGTAGTAAAAATAAGCAAACATTTTCTCTAACCTTTTATCCCCGCAAAAAGCCAACTGCCAATACCTGCACCTTTCCACAGTCTTTGATTACATGCCTGGTCTTTTCCCAGTTCAATATAAGTAACAGGACATCTCGAAGCAGAGAGCGGACTTAGTGAAAACCTGAAAGGGCGCTAAGGGTAAAATACAAAGCTCAAGAATGAAAAAAAAATTGAAGCCGGGCTTAGTGAAAACCCAAAAGGGCACTAAGAGTAAAATACAAAGGCAAAAGAAAAATCGAACTTAGCGAAAACCTGAAAGGGCACTAAGGACAAAGCAAAGACAACAGAAAAAGAACCCAGCAATGCAACGTCCGACTCTAGGGGTTAGAAATGATCATAGAACCAAGACGAAGCAGTCAGTAGGGCAGTCATGTACCACAAGGAAGAGAAGGACTTTGGTCAAACTGAAGGCACACCCAAATCAAAATTGCACCTCACGCTTTTCAAGAAGTCAGGTTTTGTTTGTTAAAGTTAAGCATGTTGTGCCTTATATGATGTGATTATGATAAATTGAGATCATGCTCATAAATTCTTTTTCAAAATGTTTGGTTTTAAAAAATTTTAACTCACTATAGAGTGAAACCTTCCAAAGTCCTAATAGACTTCCCCAAGGATTGCCCCACAGGAAGAAGTTGCTACGAAGAATCACGAGGTAACACCAAGGCCCCATGGACAGAATCCCCGAGAAGGGCCAAATCATGACAATAGATGCTGCCAAAAAAGACAGCCCATTGACAAAACCAGCAGAGCTTGGAGAAGACAAATTAGTGACACTCGACGTTGTTAAACAAAGGTAGTGATTCTCTATGGAAGCCAACAAAGCTCGATAAAGACTTAACCACGACAATGGATGTTGCAATGAAATGGTGGCCCATCATTGAATCTAGCAATGCAGAAGCCTAGCTCCTGACAAATGTTGTTCCGTTGAAGCTAGCAGAACCCCGGGAAGAATCGAGCAGTGAAAGTCAAGCATCATGCCCCTCCATCAAGAGCTCTACCTCAACAGAAGGATGGGAGCACAAAGCGCTTGGCACATTTAACCCTTCCCTTTCCCCTTGGATTTTCAATAAGATTGTTAAAATTCTCATGCATCCATGCACATGCATCATACATTCACATATTCTAGGCATGCTTTTGCACTTCGTGACTGCGTTTCAGGGACCCTGTACATCGTGGAGTTTTCATTTCAAGACGATCTCAAATCACAATCAAGCATCGGATATCCCTCGAGCCTTTTGACCCTTTTTGAAGTCCAACATTTTTTAACATCCCCTCAAAGGTTTTTCATTCCCCATTTTAGCTTTTAGGACTTTAAGTTTTTTTTAAATTCCTGTTAATCTCAAAAGTTTTCATTTCAAGTGTTCAAGTTCCTGTCTATGACTTTTTATCCACGTTTTAAAATTCCCGTTAATCTCAAGGATTTTTCATTCCTGTTTTAAACCTCAAGGGCCTCTCAATTTCGAGTGTTTAAATTCCTGTTAATCTCACGAATCTTTCATTCCTGTTTTACACCTCAAGGGCCTTTCAATTTCAAGTTTTCAATTCCTGTTAATCTCAAAGATTTTTCATTCCTGTTTTAAACCTTAAGGGCTTTTCAATTTCACGTTTTAAAATTCCCGTTAATCTCAAGGATTTTTCATTCCTGTTTTAAACCTCAAGGGCCTTTCAATTCCGAGTGTTTAAATTCCTGTTAATCTCAAGAATCTTTCATTCCTGTTTTACACCTCAAGGGCCTTTCAATTTCAAGTTTTCAATTCCTGTTAATCTCAAGGATTTTTCATTCCTGTTTTAAACCTTAAGGGCTTTTCAATTTCACGTTTTAAAATTTCCGTTAATCTCAAGGATTTTTCACTCCTGTTTTAAACCTCAAGGGCTTTTCAATTCCAAGTTTTTTTCAATTTCCGTTAATCTCAAGGATTTTCATTCCTGTTTTAAACCTCAAGGGCTTTTCAATTCCAAGTTTTGAAATCCCTGTTTTAAACCTCAAGGGCTTTTCAATTCCAAGTTTTACAATTCCCGTTAATCTAAAGAATTTTTCATTCCCGTTTTACACCTCAAGGGCCTTTCAATTCCAAGTTTTTAAATTCCTATTAATCACAAGGATTTTTTCATTCCTGTTTTTAACCCCAAGGGCTTTTCCATCCAAGTTTTCAACTCCATGTCAACCTCAAGGGCATTTTATTTCATGTCTCAAATTTTCATTTACCTCAAGCGCCTCTCCATTTCCCCAAGTGTTTGCCTTTCTCAACGCAAAATCCAGGTACTTCGAACCATCCTTTGGCAACAGGTAAGCCAGGTTAGCAGTCCAACCCGTCCAAAACAAGTCCATCCTATCTTTGTGCACCGTTTGTATACAAACGATACACAAAGAGGGGCAGCTGTTGGACCCTAATTTGTCTGGGTTGGACAACAGCTATCATATTCATTTTTTCTCCTTGCTGCCTTGGTTTGTTGAAATTTTTGAAGGACGATGGGTCGCGATCATTGACGCGCAAATGCCCAATTTTAAGACAATTTTTAACGGCCTCCAAGTGCCAAAGAATTGGTCCTGGGCAATAAAAAAATCCAATTCGAGGATCAACGCAATTGACCGCGCTCCATTCCGAGGTCAAACGAAGAAGATATAGTCCAAACAGCGTTCGGGCCGCCATCAGGGGTCAAAACGGTAATTGACCATTCACACGGAGCTCCGGATCAGGTCATGAACCTCATAATCCCATTCTACTCGTCGTTCTGAGAATTTTGACATATATATTGTATATATTTGCTCCCGGGACTTTTTCGACGAAAATTAAACATAAATACGTTTTGCGGTAATAGATAATCTCAGTACCGGCTTGCCGTAAAAATGAGCTCGTTTTTAAATAAAATTGACACGGGGTCGCTCGTCACGACGCCCCAAGTCCAGAAATAATTCTTCCCAGATGTTTTGAAGTCCGGGTCGTCCTACCGATCCCAAAAACCGAAAGGCATCAGTTAAAATCCCAAAACAACGTGTTTTCCGCTTTTATTTTACTTTCCCGCCCACCTCTCATCCACGTGTCACCTTTTCACTGGGTTTAAAAAAAAAATGACATACAGCTGCCCGCATGCCCGTCTCCCTTATCCCCATCACCTGCCCCGTTGTCGTCTTCCCCCTCTCTCCTTCCCCATCTCGTCTCCATCGTTGCAGCCGCGCCACTGCCGCCGAGATCCCGGAGGACCACCGGACCACCTCGCACCCGCCGGATCCAGCTCAACCAGCTCGCCAAACCTAACCTACCCGACCATGGTTCGAACCCTGGTTACGTTCCCCCACCCAGACCAGACCCACACGTTGGTAACCCGAGTTCGTCATCAACCCCACGCCGCCGATCCATCCCTCGGCCCTAACCCTAATCCTCTTGCCTATATAAACCCCAACCCCAACCGATCAGAGGATCTTCTTCCTCTCGGCTTTTTCTGGCCGAACAAAAAAAAAACGCATCACCATCTTCATCTTCTCTCACCTCCTCCAAAACCAAAACATCCTCCCCATTGGCCGGAATCCACCGCCGGCCATCGACCTTTCCTCATACCACACCTCTCTCTTTGATTCTGTAGAAAGCCGGTACCCACGACCTTCATCTCCAAAGTCCTTTCCTTTCCCAAACCAGACCCCTCCTTCACTTCCCTTGACCGGTACAACACTTGCCGGCCATCGTGGAGCTGGGCGCAATCGCCATCGCCGACCGTCGTGAGGTCACCACGAGGAAGACAGAAGGCTCCTGAGGTCTTTCAGAGGAGACAGCATAAGAGGCACCAAGGAGGCGTTGAAGGTATCCGAAGGCGCAGAGGACACCCAGCTCGTCGCTGCCGTTCGGTCGGGGGTCAACGCAAAGGACTTCCAGTTTGCGTATGAGAGGGGAGCCATAACATCAGAGGAGTAATATTTTCTTGGTAATGTTTTTTTTTTCCCTGATAATACTTCGTTTCTATGAGCTCTTGTCTGAGGTGGCTAAATCGTGTTTGGGTTTGTCTAAGTATCCATCTATTTACATATTTTCTTGTTCTCTTCTTTGATAAAGTGTTAGTACTAACTTCTTGTTTGAGGTGCGTTGGCTAATGCTGCCTGATTCGCACGTTTTGTTTGGGTGTTATCATCTTGTTTATGTTGTCTGTTGATAAGCGGGTTTCTTTTTATGTTGTCTTGCTTTGTTTCCCAAGATGGTGACCTTGTGTTTTCAAAAAAAAAACAAAAGCAACAAATGACTTATCCAAACGTGTGAATGTGTGATCTGGGTTGTGTTTACATGTGACTGTTTTCTTGGTTTGTGTTCTGGGTCGTGTGAATGCCTGAATGTGTGACTGGGTGATTTTTGATGTCATGTGCACTGTGAATGCCCCCCCTGGTCTAGCTCTCTACCAGTCTGATTTTCAAAAAAAAAAATGCAAAGGGGCACTAATCAGGGCATTTTTTTGGGGTCTGAACGTGACTTGGTTGTTTGGACCTGTGATCTGTTGATTTCCCACTGTGTTCCCGTATCAGAAAATCAAATGAAAAGGAAAGTAATGTGGTCTTTGTTTTTCACTGTTGACGTGTGATTTGTTGTGTTTGTCTTTTTTTTTTTTTTACTTTCATTTTCGTTTGGGTGGTTTGGTGTTCAAGAGTTCTCCCACTCATATTTTTTTTTCTGTCCTCCCTCTCCCATGTCCTTTCTGTTTGGTTCCCCTCTACGCCAACTATCTGCTGGACGAGCACTATTATTTGGATGACGAATTCACCATTTGGTTCCCTTGCACATGACGAGTTCGCTGTTGGAGGCCTAAATTCACGTCCTGGGAGAATTCCTGACTGCTACGATTTGGATGCTTTGTATACTGTTTAGTCAAGTAGAACGTACACAAGATAGGATTTTGTTTAGTTATAGTTGTTGTAGATGTTTGGTTAAGCCAACTTGTAAGTGTAAATCGAGTATAATAAAAAAAAAAAGAACAAACCAAAAAAAAAAAGAGAGAAAAGGAAGAAAAGAAAAAGAAAACCAAAAAAAAAAAGAGAAAAAAAGTGAGCTTGTTTTGTTGTGGATGACACATTAGCACACACATCACTTCTTTTTATTATTTTTGCAATTATGTTTTCTAAATAAAAAAAACTTTACCAAAAAAAAACACAAAAAAAAAAATTCCCAAAGTTTTTTAAATGTTATCATAAAAAAAAAAAGAAAGAGAAAAGTTTCAAAAATGTTTTCAAAAAAAAAAAAAGCAAAACAAAAACCAAAAGAGGGGTTTTCAAGCAAACAAAAATGCTTTAAAAAAAAGGGGGCAAAACAAATATTTTTTCAATACTTTGTTTTTTTAACTTTTAGTACTTGATTTCTTTTTTTACCTTTAACACTATTATAATCATGTACTCTAGAATGTCAAACATAGGATGTAGGAGTAACTCAACTTTGGTTTGTTTTAGATAAACTTAACCTTGAATAAACTCATAGGACTTCCTTTAGATGTTTGGGGATAAATAAATTTAATTTCCACTTCAACAAATAACTTAGAAAATAAAAAGAGTAGACTTGTGGGACAAATGCAAATTTCACTTCACTTTTAAATCAGTCAATTTTAGGCAAACAGTTAAAACAAATTAGAAATCCTCTAATCTTATATAGGTACCGGAAGGGCGTTGTGGGGGTGCTAGTCCTTTCCCACGCGTAATCAACTCCCGAGCCCATCTCCAGCGGCATACATTAATTTTTCGTTTAGGTGGCCAACCGCACCCCAAAAACGGTTGGTGGCGACTCTGTATTTTTCACCATTCGGATGGAGGTTGGGGGGGGAGCCGCACCCCAAAAGCAGTTTCCCTCCCGGACGAAATCCGGTGATGACAGTCCTTGAAAAGATAAGTCACCCCTAATGGAAAGACATCTCCCTAACCAAAATAGTTATGCACAACCTAGCTACAATTAGCATAATAAACAAAACCACACCTGTGAACAAAGTAACCATCTGCACATCAAACCACACAATCAAATTAACAACCATAAGCACAATAAACAAAACAACAAGATTAACTACCTCAATGCATGGTAAGGATCTTGATACCCTCCCCAGCTCAGGACTGTTCGTCCTCGAACAGCTCGAGGTGAAGAACACGCATCTGACTCTCGCGCTCCCAGGTTTGCTCTTCCAGGTTGCGGTGACGCCACAAAACGTGAACCAACGGAATTGTCTTGCCTCGCAAGACCTGTTCCCGGCGATCTAAAATCTGGACTGGTGTCTCTACAACAGAACCATCATCTGCCAACTCTATGTCATGCCAATCAAGCACATGAGAAGGATCTGGGTAATATCTCCGCAACTGGGAGACATGGAAAACATCATGAACACGAGTCAGCTCGGGTGGTAGCTCCAATCGATAGGCCACTGGTCCCACAATAGCAGTGATAGGAAAAGGACCTACAAATTGAGGTGAGAGTTTGGAACCTCGCCCAAACCGCCTGTGCCCCCGTCGTGGCGAGACTCGCAAGAAGACGCGATCTCCTACGACGAACTGAAGCGGTCGTCGCCGCCTATCTGCATAAGATTTATGTCGACTCTGGGCTGTCAACATCCGTTGTCGGATCAACTGAACCAAGTCGGTAGTCTCCTGGACCATATCAGGACCTAAAATAATAGCCTCCCCTGCCTGGGCCCAACACAAAGGGGAGCGACAAGGTCGCCCATAGAATGCCTCATATGGCGCCATCCCTATCGTAGCCTGATAGTTGTTGTTCTAGGAGAACTCCACCAAGGGAAGGTGAGCCTCTCAACTACCACCAAAATCCAACACACAAGCACGGAGCATATCCTCAAGAATCTGAATAGTGCGCTCGGACTGGCCATTTGTCTATGGGTGGTAAGCTGTACTCAAATTCACTCGGGTGCTCAAAGCACGCTGTAGCTGCTGCCAGAACTGCGAAGTGAACCGAGCATCCCTATCAGAAACGATCGATAACGGCACACCACGCAATCGTACTATCATATCGACATAACGCTGCCTCAAAGTCCGGACCGGGTCGGTCTCTCGAATCGGAATAAAGTGGGCAGACTTCATCAAACGGTCCACAACAACCCAAATAGCATCATGGCCTCTAAAACGATGAAGCCCTGTGACAAAGTCCATAGTCACATGGTCCCACTTCCATTCCGGCACAGGTAACGACTGTAATTCACCGACAGACCGCAAATGCTCGACCTTGACCTGCTGGCAAGTCAAACACCGTCGAACAAACTCCGCAATGGATTTCTTAAGGCCCGACCACCAGAACTGTTGCCGAACAGCATGATACATCTTCGTTCCTCTAGGATGAACAGCCAACCAAGAGTGATGGGATTCCCGTAAAACTGCCTCCCGGAGACGAGATGGAACAATCAACCGACCTCGATAGCGCAACACATGGTCAGAATCCTCTGTCCAATCCGTGGGAAGTACGGCAGTCTGAATCTGATCCCGGAGGATCTCACACTCAACATCCCCCAACTGACCTTCAATAACCTGACACCGTAACTTAGGCACCGCTATAACCACGCTCAGCATACCTTGCACTGCTCCTTGCACTGGCTATAACCTCAGAGCAGCTAGTTGCCCCATTATGTCCTATTCCTTGATAGCACAGAGAGCCACCGTGGCCTGGCTCTTCCGGCTCAAGGCATCAGCTACTACATTCCCCTTCCCAGGTGTATACTGAAGATCAAACTGGAACTGCTGCATATACTCCACCCAACGCCTCTGTCGGAGATTCAAATCCCGCTGAGAAAATATGTACTGCAAACTCTTGTGGTCAGTATATACTACAAACTTCTCCCCTAGAAGATAATGCTGCCAGCTCTTTAATGCAAAGATCACTGCAGCTAGCTCTAAATCATGCATAGGGTAGTTCTTCTCATGGGTCCTCAACTGACGGGAACCATAAGCAATTACCCGTCCTTCCTGCATGAGCACACAACCCAATCCAACATTAGAGGCATCACAATAGACCTCATAAGGTACACCCTCATGTGGTAGGACCAGGATAGGTGCTGAAGTCAATCTAGCCTTCAGCTGACCGAAAGCCTCCTCACAAGCATCCGACCAGTCAAACCGCACCCCCTTTTGGGTCAAGCTAGTCATTGGTGCAGCTAATCGGGAGAAATCCTTGACGAACCTCCTGTAATAACCTGCCAACCCCAGAAAACTTTGAATCTCAGAAACATTTGTTGGCCGCTTCCTAGACATCACTGCCTCAATCTTGCCAGGATCCACCGTGATACCCTCTGATGATAACACATGCCCTAAAAATTTCACCCGCTGCAGCCAAAAATCACACTTCGTGAATTTTGCGTAAAGTCTATGGTCCCTCAGCGTCTATAACACCACCTGTAAATGCTTCTCATGCTCGTTCTCTGTCTGGGAGTAAATCAGGATATCATCTATAAAGACCACCACTTCGTGAATCTTGCGTAAAGTCTATGGTCCCTCAGCGTCTGTAACAGCACCTGTAAATGCTTCTCATGCTCGTTCTCTGTCCGGGAGTAAATCAGGATATCATCTATAAAGACCACCACGAACTGATCAAGATAGGGTGTAAAGATCTGATTCATCAACCCCATGAACACCGCTGGGGCATTTGTGAGCCCAAAGGGCATCACTAGCCACTCATAATGGCCATATCTGCAACTGAAGGCAGTCTTCGGGGTGTCTGACTCCCGCACACACAACTGTTGGTATCCAGATCTCAAATCAATCTTGGAAACCAACGGGCACCCCTGAACTGGTCAAACAAATCATCGATCCTCGGTAGGGGGTACCTATTTTTCACTGTCACTTGGTTCAATCGTTGGTAGTCAATACATAACCGAAGCGAACCATCTACCTTTTTGGCGAATAACACCGGAGCACTCCAAGGCGAACTACTCCGTCTAATAAAACCACGCGCCAAAAGATCGTCTATCTGCCTCTTGAGCTCTCGAAGCTCAACTGGTGTCATCCTGTAAGCTGGCAATCTGATAGGTGCTGTCCCGAGTAGCAACTCTATCGAGAAGTCCACCTCTCTCTCGGGTGGTAATTCAACCAAGTCCTCGGGAAACACGTCGGGAAACTGATCCACCACCTTTGGTAATGCCTCCTTACTCTCCTGCTGAGGGTCAACTAGAGTCAGACTAGCTAACTGATGGGTTATATCACCCCATCCTTGCCTCAAAGGCCCTAACTTGCATGCATCATCAGACCATTCACCCACAAAAGTACTTCGAATGCCCTCAGGTGTGAGGAAGGTCACACGCCGCCTATAACACTCGATTACGGCCTCCCTACTGGTCAAACAGTCCATTCCCAATATCACATCAAAAGCATCAAAGTGCATCACAAATATGTTACACCGGAAGTCAACACCTCCGAGAGTAACCTCGCATCCCGAACAGACCTTATCAATCACCACCAGGCCCCCTACTAGTGTATCAACCACAAGGGGCTGATCAACGGTGGTACAATCCAACTCCAACCCCTCTACAGTGGGGTGTGCAATGAACGAGTGTGTAGCACCAGTATCAATCAAAACAGTACAAATAGTGCGTGAAACCAAAATCGTACCTCTCACCGCAGCTGGCCCCTAACTCGCCTGGTCAACTGGTGGAACTTCTGCCTCTCTGTCAGTGATAGCATATTTCCTCCCCTTCTGCATACTGCCGCTGGCTTGACTCGTCGTAGCTCGATCATTCTGTCCCTTCTGAGCTTGGGCCTCCCGCTGAGGCTGTTGTGTAGCAAGTCGTCCCTGTACCGACTGCCCTGACTGAGCTGGTCACTGGTATGGAGCACCGCTCCTCTGGCCCTAGTCACGAGGTCAATGTGGCCCCGCAACACTAGCTGAACTGGCAGAAGGACACTCTCCTATCTTGTGTCCCAGTCCCCCACATCGAAAGCACTTGAGTGGGTTGCCATTCTTCCGCCTACAATCCGCCTCCTTGTGTCCCCGAAATCCATAAGATCGACATGTCCCCAAAAACCGTGAAGTAGAACTGCTGCCTGAGTTCCCCGAATGTGGAAATTTAGGCACCGGCCTCTTGTCCCCCAATCCCTCAGATTGCTCCTCTCTTGGCCTCTTTTGGCTAGGCCCCGATGAGCTCCCTGGTTTCTAAGTCCTGATTTGGTTTAAGTCCCGCTCTCCAATAAGTGCCTTGTTGATCGCGTCACTATACGTGGTCAACTCCATCATATTTAATCCCCTCCTGAGTGATGGTCTCAGCCCATCTATGAAATCCTGAGTCTTATTAGCCTTAACCCTCCATGACTCTGGGGCAAATCTCCCTAGCTCAGTGAAAGCAATGACATACTCTGTCACAGTCCGACTGCCCTGCTCCAGTGTGTAGTACTCTCGTCGCCTCGTCTTCTGCACAGAGTGAGGAAAATACTCTGTGTAGAAGAGCTCCACGAAGTCCTCCCATGCCATTGGGCTCTCGTGAACATGCTTCACGGCGTCCCACCACCTGCGGGCCCTGCCTACTAGGAAATGCGTGGCTAAGCGGACCTTAGCCTCCTCGGGCACCTAGATCAGCTCGAAGATGTCCTCTGTCCATTGAACCCATTCCTCGGCCTCATCGGGTCTCGTATTCGCCTCAAACTTTGTCGGTTTCTGCTTCAGGAACCGACTCACCCATTCGATCGGTACTGCAGGCGGAACTGCCGTGTCCCGGGGTTGGCTCTCCTCCAGAACCTCCTGCTGCTGCCCATGCTAAGACTGCGGCTGCCTCCTCAGTTCCTCCTGCATCACTTCTCTGGCCACCTCCCTAATAGTACCCTGCATGGCACCCTGGATTTGGCTCAATATTTGAGCCCCAATCTGAGCAGCAATCTCTGAACCCAAGGCAGGTACTGGAGAACTCTGCTCTCCTTGTGATTCGGACTGAATGGATAGCTCCTCTACTGGACCTTAAGCCTTAGTCTTAGGTGCCATTCTGCACCAACACATATCAACAATATCTATTAACTACTGCGCACTAGTCAAACAACCAAATTATTTAAATCAATAGGTAGAACCAAGTCCACCACACAAATAATGAGGTCTCTAAGCCCCATATTCTATTCACCAAAACATGTGGTCATTCACTTAGACTCCTTAGGTTTAAATTAGCATACTAGCATTTTCTGTGAATCCCAATCAATTATCAAAGAAGAACAAACCACAAACAGACAATAGTATAATCAATACGAGCACATCATTAAGGCATCATTAGCAGATATTTTCTAGTGCCTAGATATGCACACAGTCACGCAGCATGTATGCACCCAACCCAAATGCTTCCTAAGATGATCTGATGAACCCTCAGTCAACCCAGAACACGTATAAGGACTGCGTTGATCAGGCGCCCTCCCTATAGTCTTCCAAGCTACTAAGTGGCTACCAACCACTCCTTACTAACCTAGGTCCACTAGACCATGCTCTGATACCAACTTGTCACGCCCTCAAATTTCGAAGACCACGGAATTGGGAACGCGACGCCCCTCACGCCCACACCAAGGGTCGAGGGGTTGGAGACTGATCCTGTAAGACCCGCAAAAATTTAAGCTCTTCCTTAAATAGTAATAATAATAATGTCATTACTAAAAATAGTTAGAAAGAATATTTTAGATACTATCACAGTAAAAATAAGTACCCACTATAGTCATTTAAGTAGCATGTGACTAGTAAGTAGCCGTTAGAATAGTAACTAGCAGTTAGAATAGTAACTAACCGTTGGAATAAGTAACTAATCGTTATGAATAGTATCTGTTTGAATTGTTATAAATAGGTATGAGTATATAATAATGTTTTATAATATTATACTTTATAGGTTTATAAAGTAAGAAGTCATGGAATATAATGTTATCTTACTTTATTGTTTATTGATTACGCAATTATATTATTTTATCCGCGTTAATATTAAATACGTTATAAAAAAATAAAATAATTTCTTATACATCATAAAAAGTTTAGATGCTATATATTATGTCATTTAGTTTCTTAGACCAAATTACTATGGGTAAGTAAGTATTACAAGCCTTAACTTTACCAAAAGTATAAAACATAGGTAAGGCCCAAAAATTTGAATAAGGCAGATTCTGGAGGTCCCATTCAAAAATCCATAACTTTAATTATACAGATCCAATTGACATGAAACCAAAGCCCATTTGTTCATTTATGACTCATCTAAAATGTGTAGAAATTTCGGAATTTAATATGAAGCCAATCAATTCCAGAAGTTAAAATACTACACATAGGTTCAGTATGAACAGGTAAACATTTTAGTATGACTTTAAAATTCAATAACTTTTGTTATACATATGTAAAAATTATAAAATTGATACTCATTTGTAGATATTTGAGTTAGTAATGCAATACAATTGGCCATTTGTCAAAAACTACAAAATTAAAAACGTTATAATTGAATTAGTAGGGAGTACACCAATGTGGACTTTTGATGCCAAAGGAACCTTCTAGGTTTAAAAGTCTTAAAATATTTTTTAATGGTAGGAGGAGATAACCATGTTTTTAATAAGAGATAACATGAGGAAAATAAAGTATTATATATATTTTAAATAATTTAATTTAATGCCAAAGTCAAATTCGTATACTATTTTTCACACTATTACACCTACCACCTTACCTATAAATAGCATGCCTCACTTCCCTTCTCAAGCACTCTTTCCATTCAAATAAGCCACAAAACTCTCCTCCAAATACTCTCCAAAAAGTTTTATTGACACCCCAATAGTCCTCCAAGCCTTCTCTTCTCTCAATCTTCCTCTCACCCGTTGGAAGTTCCGAAAGGTAAATATTTCAAGCATATATTAATCATGTTCTTGGAAGGCTAATCCTCCTCATACATATATATATTATGGATGGCCTTGTCCCTCAATATATATATGTATATTTATTAAATAATATGTATATGTGTATATATATATTATTATTATTCCATGGAAGGCTAAGCCTCCTCATACATATATATATTATGGATGGCTTTGCCCCTCAATATATATATGTATACGATACGTATATGTGTGTATATAGATTATTATTATTCCATGGAAGGCTAAGTCTCCTCATACACATATATATTATGGATGGCTTTGCCCCTCAATATATATATGTATATTGTATATTATATACATATATTATATAGGTATATGTATAAGTATAGATTATTATTATCATGAGAAGTTTTTCCACCATAATATATTTATATATGTCTCTCAATATATTATTTATGAATATACTATTATTATTAAAACTAAAATATTAACTTTTAAATTTTGTTTCAAGGTTTATAAACGCGGAAGACAAAAAGATAGTAAGGATCCCCTCTCCCTTTCCTTACCACGATCTCCAACGAGGAAATTTATTTCCTATTTCTTCTCTATATTTCTATCTCAATATTTAAGAATTAACTTTCTTTGACGCTTCTTAGAAAGTTGGTAATTTAATTTATTGAATGGTGAATAACCCTTTTACTTATTGGGGCTATTATTGTAAGACCTTCCTTTACGTTGAAATTTACCATTGATGTGGTTATTTGAAAATTTGTGAAGATATGTTTTATGTTTAGCAATATGTTTATGGGTGGTTCCAGAAAGACCTCCAATGCATTGGGTAAAGAACATCACTGGAGAGTGTCAATCCAGTTGATAACAGGTTATGCATGACATCTAGGTGGTGAACCTAGATGAGTAGATATTCTTATTCTTTCATGAGTTAATTATTCTCCATATATTATTCGTTACTTTTAACCTTACTGGGCTATTTGAGCTCATTTCCTTTCATGTTTTCTTCCAACCCCAGGGAACTAGGAGAAATCAAGGATGCTAGGATAATGGTGTCCAGAATGCTTGGAATAAAATCATAAGAAGATTATGCATGTAGTATTTATATGTCATGTAAACTATAATGGGTTATCAACACC
This sequence comes from Taxillus chinensis, assembly GCA_023512835.1. NCBI lineage: Eukaryota > Viridiplantae > Streptophyta > Magnoliopsida > Santalales > Loranthaceae > Taxillus > Taxillus chinensis. Next base: position 26,951,367 of record CM042086.1, read on the forward strand.
TAGTCTCTAAACGCTAAACCTTAAAGATCTTGTGATGAGTCTTGATGTAATAAATAAATCATCAATGGTAACCCATTTGTCCATCGAATTTATGTTGAGTAATAGATTACTATCAACACCTATTTGTCCAACGCACCCGGTCTGAAAGTCCAGATTTGGGGGCGTTACAGATCCATTCCCGTACAATACTACAACGGGGGTAGCATTGTACTTACCAATGATCCAAATACAACATGCAACCAACCAATAATTATATCAGTGCAATTGATATCACGGAATTCAATTAACACCCATAAGCACAAAGTAACAAAGTTCAGCTATCCAAGTTAACATAAATGTCACGGACCCGAGTCCGGAAATTAAATAATCAAACCAATAAATGAATCCATAAAAAAGAAATCCCACATAATGAGGTCCCGACCTGCTCCGCTATGGCTCCAACGGCTATCCTCTACAGCCTGTAGCAAAAAGAAATAAAATAGGTTGAGCATGTATGCCCAGTAGGTGATTCCTATCTCCAGTGCTCCACTACATAAATTCTTAGATCTAAATGCTTAGTGTATGCTTGTGTCCATGTAGTGTCCTACTATCTGACAATAAGCTTACATGAAATCATAAATTATAACATCAAATACATCACAATCCATTAATTAAGGGTTCACACTGAACAACTCAATCATCGACGAAATTCCCACAAATAACTCCTGGGAATTTAAATCTCTACTTAACAGCCATATGTGGGACCTGTGGTGTCCCTTGCGACCACCTACCACAAATGGGACCTGGGTTGCCAGCCACGTAGGGGACCCGTAGCCTTACGCTAGCCCTGTATGGGACCCGCGGCTACCCAAACAGCTCCACCACCAAATTCACACGTGTGATCAAAAAAAAACAAAACCAGAAAACCTACCCATGGCATTACACTACATTTAAATTTCTGAACAATAATCTTAATGTGCTACAAACGATCATCATAACCAGATATAACAATAAATTCAACGATTTCAATTTAATTAATCTAACCAAACGAAATCAAACCGTTATCATAGTGTCAAACTTTAAAAAAAAAGAATATCAAACTATAAATATATATGTATAAACTAAATCAATTTCCAAACATTCATTTAATTTGTACATATATATACATATTGTATATATATTTATTTATATATATAGATAAATATTTATTTATTTATGCTTAAGGTTGGGGAAGGGGGGAGAAAAGGGCCGATGCGGCCCAACGTTAGCCTGCCAGCCCACTAGGGCTGGCAACGGTTCAAGGGAGGCGGCATGGATGCCGCCACCTCCTTCTCTTCCCAAGCCGTCCATGGGCACCGATCTGCCTTCGTGCTCCTGACGACACGACGCACGGGTGCGGTCCAAGGCGCTGCTGTGTCTCTCTCTCTTCCCCCTCCCCAGTCGACATGTGAAAGCTCCACCGGGGCGGCGCTGGCGCTGCCGCCCCTCACTTCCTTCTCGACCACGACGGAGCTCCGGGGTTACGCAAGGTGCACGGCTGTCACACGGAACATCGTCTGTCACCGCCGCACGGGATGTCACCGGCCGCCGCTTCCCCTCCCGTCCTCCTCCGTGTGGCACACGAGGACGCCCAACGTTAGTGCCGACGCTGCCTCCCATCTTCTCCCTATACGCTGGCGACGCACACACAAGACGAAGACCCTTTTCTTTGTGTAATAATAACATGTATATAACTATGTGAACTCACAACGATTCAAGTCACACCAACCACACTATGGACGCTCAAGCAATATGAGAGAATCATGAAGTATGAACCACCTACTTGATTATAGCCTTGATCAATTCGACAGTTTGTGTCAAACTCTTCTGCTCCTCTTGCCAAGCTGCGCGTACAGAACAAAAAATAGGGCTTCTACCCTAATTTCCTCTATTTATACCTATATATATATATATATGCTAATTGATTTGTAAGTAATAATAGTAATAATTATAATAATAATTTGATTAATAACAATAATCATAATAATTAATAATAATAGTTACAATTAATATTTATAGTCTAAATATTAAAAGACCTACAGTAACAAATCATAATCCCATAATAAAATTCCCAACTACAATACTCATTATAATAAGAACAATTCAAATATAGTTAAATAATTATATTAGTAATATTAACGTCATAATTATAAACCCAAAATATTAAAATAATTATAATAATAATAACGCATGCCAATAAACTCCGAATATTATAATATTAATAATACCTTAACACACCTCACCTAGGTACGAGTCTTTACATGGGATGGGAAAGTTGCAAAAGTTTGATGATGTCACTCCTGCTTACTCTTAGGACATTTCTATTGATAATTTCAAAAAAAGTACTTAAGAGTGCACTTCGTTCCCCTCCACCAGTTGATATGAGGCTTGCGAGTTGGTCCTACCTCTTAAACTAACCAATCTTCACAATCTATCCCTCTTAGGAGGCCCACATCCATGTAGGACTATCACACTGTAGTATCTCATACCTGGAATAAGATGAGAATAGCCTGTATTTGGTGTTGGGAATATCATTTTGATGTACTAGTTAGACATATGGTTGTTCTAACTATAATTCGACTCTATTTGGGGTCTAGATGACCCAAGGGCATTATGAAAATATCATGTGGTGAATTTAGGGGTAAATGGGTAAATAGCTAAATTTGATTACTTGGGAACTTAATAATTAATGTTAATATTTAATAGAAATACAAATTTTAATTTGTAATGACTTATGTTTGAGGTTCTGAGAGATATCCATGTAATAAAGTACATATCAAGAGATAGTAAATATCAGTAAGACAATATATGCGTCGGATATAGAATTTTGACTGTGAGTAGGCCCGATTTGGAGTTGAAGCCCTAAAAGGGTAATTCTGGGGTTTGTTGTTGTGTGGTAGGGTAATTTTGTGTTTGGGATATCCTATAAGGATGCAAATATCTGGATGGGTATGTACTCATCAAACAGAGCATTTTGATAGTAATTGGGTTTGGTTTGGAGTCGGGGCCGTATGAGGGTAATTATGATATTTTAATGAATTAAATGAGAAGTATAAATAGATAAATAAGGGAGCTAAATTTGTTGTTGTGTGTGCATGAAGAGAGAGAAAGAGAGAGAGCTTGATGAAGAAGCTAGGGTTTTGCTAAGGGATTGGCGTTTTGGCTCAAATTCAACCAAATTCGAGGTAGGAATTCATTATCCTCACTCGTATACTTTCAATTTATGTTGCTAGGGTAGCAAAAACATAAAATTTAACCCCAAATTCGTAGAATTTCGTTCATGAACCATAAACTATGAATTTATCATTTTCTTGCATTTTAATGCTTCCATAGTTGAGAAATGCAGTTTAGGATAAGGTATGTAGTGTTTGGGTATGTCTTTGTGTGATTTGAGGGCTTAAATAATCGGTTTTTTTGGTGAAATGGCCAGAAATGGAAGATTTCATCCTTGTACAGCAATGTGGTCGACTAAAATGGACCTGGTCGATTGAATTAGGTGGTTTGGCTGACCATTGACTAGTTTGATGGACCACATTTTGATCGACCAGTTTGAGCCATTTTTTCGTGTTTTCTTCGGGGTTTGGTCCCCAAGCTTTGCAAATAGTCTAGTGGGGAGATTTAGGGTTGTGAGCCTATGAGTTTGAGGGGACTTGAGAAGTCTAGCTTAAGTTTGAGGGTTATCTTCTTTGATTTCACGTGTTTGGAATATGCATGAGATGTCATGGTTGTTGTCTCTTACCTATTTAACTATGTGTTGTAACTACATGAAATGCCATGTTTGCAAGAATGATGGTACCTAGTGATCACATGGGCCTACGAGGCTATTGTTGAGGGCCTGGAAGCAAGATTTGTGTAGAGCGTAGGAGGCTACCGTGCTTGAGGGCCAACGTTCGGAATTACCTAGGAGGCTTGTTTTACCTTTTAATGCATGAGTATATTGTTGGACCCCATTTTGTTCGGGTTGGACATACTAACCTCATTTGATATATATGCCTTTTTGCCCATGCCATATACTTTGTTGAATAGGTCCTTAGAGATTCCCTGCGATTTACACATGATGGATGCAATGGCATTAACCGGGAAACCCAAAATTGATAACCTTTGTTGGTAGCCCCTAAAATGCCCCAAGATCAACGCCAGGTGATAGGGGATGAAATTTGGAGAGTAACGCACTTGCCGAGCTCAATTCTAATTTAAAATGAAGAAGTTATGGCTAAAACAACTTTCGTTGGAAAAAGTCAAATTTACCAAAAGACGGTCAATGCCCCTGGTCAAACTGCCCAAAAAAGTGATCCTGCGAAATTCTCCAAAACATCTATTTAAGCAAATACGGGTCTTCCTAAACAATCCCCAAAAGGTCATCCATTTTCGCATTTTGGGTTGGGGTAAAAGCGTAATTAAAAGTTTTTAAAAAAAACAAAAAAACACAAAAAACTTGACTCGTAGCCTCGAAGTGCCGGCAGGTCAAAGCTTTGAAGACTAGAAGCCTCGAAGCCCCGAAGCCTCGAAGACTCGAAGCCTCGAAGCCTCAAAGCCTATAAGCCTGCCGACACTCCGACTTGCCGACACTTCGACTCGTTGACCATTGACCCATGACCTACGAGCTTCGACCCACGACCTACGAACCTATGACCCACGGATCTTCGACCCACGACCTACGAACCTACGACCCACGGATCTTCGACTCTTGACCTTTGACCCGTTGACCATTGACCTTCCACCCACTGACCCTCGACCTTGCCGACACTTCGACCCGTTGACCGTTGACCTTCGACCGGCCGACACTTTGGCCCTATTGACCTTTGACCTTCACTGTTTGGCTGCATTTCCGCCAACTATTTCCTATGCAGTCACCAGACCTGTTTTTCATGCGTTGGCCATCTGATAGAATCGTTTTTCAACGCGTGTCAGTCACATGTGCTAAAATAAAAATTAAAAAGGACAAATCACGAGCTGTAGGTCGCCAAACCATCCGACAACGCATAGAACATGCAATTAAAAACGCTGGCATTCATAATAGTGCATTAAATGCAGCAATTAATGATAATCCAGCCAAAATTTTGCCAGCCCTTTAAATTCAGTCTCCTGTCCACGCGAAACAGAGAGAGACCCCTCATCTCGGACAAAAAACCCTTTTGCCATTTTGTCATACCCAGCTCCCTTATCCAAAAAAAAAAAGAAGGAAACTTCTGCAAAAAAACAAACAAACCAGAGAACACCCCAGAGTTCAACAAAAAATTTCTGCTTCCAGATTTTCCCCCAGAGAGAACACCTAGAGTTCAGGCGACCAAAAGCTTTCTGAGAGAACGCCCAGATTACACCCAGACACTGATTACGCCCAAGCTCTTCCTTTTCCCCAAAGTCTTAACATCAAAAAATGCCCAAGCTCCTTCCTATGAAAACGCCCCAGTCCAGAGATTAAACACCCACGAAAATCAAAGAAAATCCCAGGAGTCTTCGTTCCAATCTCTCTCTAAAAAACCACGAAAATCCAAAAAAAAATCCCAAGAGCCTTTCTCCAATCCTTCCCCACTTCCAGTTCACCTTCGGCGTCAATTTCAAACTCCGACTAAGCTCCGGCGCACTGCACAGGCGCGGGTTCACAACTTTCCACTGAATTTGGAGGTTCGTCCAGCACTACCGACGCCAACAGGAGAACTCAGACGTGGTGATCTTTAAAGTTGGTTCACTTACCCTTTTTATTGTTTTCTCTTCCTTTTTCACTTATTTGTATTTCGTTTTATTTTTGTTTCCTCTCTTTTAGCGTTGTAATCATTTCTATTTTGCTGGTTTGTTTTGTGTATTTTGTTATTCTTGTAATATGTAAACAGTAAAAGAAAAGGTTAAAAAAGGAGAGAAAAAGAGAGAGAGAAAGCTAGAAAAAAGGGGAGCGCAAATAAACAAATAAATAAATAAATAAATGAAAAAGAGATGAAAAGAAAGAAGAAAAAAGAGTGCTTTATTTTTGCTTATTTATGGATGTCATAATCACATATCCCACGTTTATTTTTATGTGTTCATTATTTTGATGTGCATTTGTAACAAGCGTGACTTTGGATTTTCAAAAAAAAAAAAAAGGGGTTTGCCAAAAATAAAACAAAATAAAACAAAATAAAACAAACAAAATGTTTTTCCAAAAACGAAAAAAAATATGAAAAAAAACAAAAATCAAAAAACAAAAACAAAAACAAAGACAAAACGTTTTTTTTTAACAAAACACAAAAACCAAAAAATGTTTTCTAAAAAAAACCAAAAAAGGGAAAATACAAAAAAAACATATTTCCATTTTTTAGGACTTTAATTTGCAAAATAAAACCAAAAACCAAAATAAACCTCTAGGATCTCATTCTCCACTTCAAACAAAACAAAAACAAAAAAACAAAAAAACAAAAAAAACCCAAAACTTTTGGGATTCCCTTTAGAAATTTAGGGTAAATCCATTTTCACCATGACTTTAATAAATAGCTTAGCTAAATAAAAATCATAGACTTTTTAGGAAATCTAGCCCAATCGTGGCAGTACAAATAAAATAGAAAAACTCCTCCTCCGAGAATAGATACCGAAAGGGCGTTGTAGGGGTGCTAATCCTTCCTACACATAACCAACTCCCGAACCCTTCTCTGATAACGCAGACCACACCTTTAAACTACTCAAAGTAGAGGGTATCCAACTGTACCCCAAAAACAGTTGGTGGTGACTCTAAATTTTCTCACCATTGGTATAGTTTGAGCTCACCCCAAACGGGCCCGGACGAAAACCAGGGATGACATATATGATTGAGTTGGTGATTTACATATAGTATTACACAAGCATAGGCCTGCACTAGTATATACGTTGGGATGTGTTAGGGAGACATAATTCCTATTAAGCTATGGTTGCTCACCCCTCCTATTGTGTTTATTTGTTTGTTCTAAGTGCTTATAGGATGTTGGGGGTTCACCAGAAGTGAAGACCTTGTTTGTAATTGTTTGCAGTGTTTGGATTGAGATAACATAATATGAACCCATGGGGGAAGAACTATGTATGTATGTATTATTTTGATTGAGATTTCTATATTTGTATGCGATATATTTGGTGTGGATATGGGACGACAACTGTGCTATGATTCCTTTCTAGGTGTTATCACCAACCTTTTGTCCCTACGGGTGCGGGCATGGGGGTTCATTAACCAGTTTCTACGGGTTAGAAATTTCAGGGTGTGACATAATTAATGGAGGATTTTTTTGGTATTTTTGCATGGTTTAAAAGAGGACTTTGAGTGCAATTAAGAAACCTGTTATAAGGGGATTACTTATTGGGCCAGAAATCAAAATTAAATGAAAACTAAAAAGTTGGGATGTCTCTATAAATAAGAAGGTCATCCCAGGGGTGTAGGATGCTGAATCTTCACGTGTTGAGAGTCCTAACCATCTTTGGTGCAAAAGAGAGGGAAGGGGAGGTTAAAGCTTGAAGCTTTCAAGCATTCTTAGGCATTCCGGCGAGGGTCATTTGTTGCACCATGTTAGAGGTTGGTGTTTCTACCCTTCTACATCTCTCTCAGGGTTCTATGATTTTTAGGGTTAATTGGTTTGGGTTTTGGAATCAAACTTTTAACCTATAAGTCTTGCACGCGTGGTTCTTTGAATGCCATTTATATTGTTTTGTTTACTATATTAATCTATATAGTAACTCTCACTACATATGCACGTGAATACAAATCATGTAGCTTAGTAGTAGTTGGGTGTTGAGGAGTGGTAGTTCACCTACTGAGTTCATTATTTACCCTTACTTATCGATTTATTTTCTAGGTGGTAACGAGAGTTAGCTAAACCAACAACAAGGTTGTGATTTCTATTTATGTATGTTAGTTAGAATATGAATTGTTGAAGCTGTCATGAAAATACATATGCCTAGAGAGTCGTAGATTCAAAGGTCCGTAGGGACGTAAAGTCGAAGCTTTGTGATCGGTAATTCACAAGTGTAGTAATCGTGACAAGTAATAAAGTTGATTTTAAGTCCGATTATCAAACCCAAGGGAAGGATGTAGAATTTGAAATTTTAAACTAGCTTAGAAGGTGATTTTGGTTGGAATGATATAAACATAGAACTAAATTTAAACAATTACTTTAGGAGATGTGAGAGATGGAACACACTTTTTAGAGTAAAGAGAAATTCATGAATGAGATTATAGTTAAGATTTTGTTTGATGTATTTTTCCAAAGATTATGCCTTAGTTCAATCTAATTCTTTTCTTGTGATCATTGTTTAATACTCAACCTCTAATGCATAAATTAGCCTTTTTCAAGTATCATAATTCTGTGTATATCCTAGCATGGGAGGCCGGTGGCCCTTTAAGTTTTGGGTTGTTTAATCTAGAGCTAGCGCCACACTCACTTTTAAACTAGTATCCTAGGTTATACACTGACTTTTGCAAATTATGTAATCCCTAGTTTGAGTATCTTGATTTTTCGAGTGATTATATTTCATTTTTCAATCCTTCACATAAATACCTTTGATGATAAAATGAAGTGGCCAAGTCCATTTTATGTTTTAAACCCAAGATATTCAATAAACACTCCAAAAGTGAAAAAGATTAAGCTAAAACATTATAATTTAATTCATTACATCAAACTCTATCCTAACCTCAATCAAGGATTTTGAAGCTATCATAGTTTGTTTGAAGACAAAAGAATTACAACACATGAATTTAAAAGAATACAAAAAAGACTTAATTGCTTATTTTGACCAAGAATTTCCGAAGTTAATCTTCTTTTCCAAGCGGAATGCCTTCAAGCTCCAATTAATATGCAAACCTTATTCAAATATCCCTTTCTCTACTCTAAATTATGGTGGAATGGTTAATGTAAGTTGGTAGAACAATGGATGATTCCCAATAGATTATTTGATGCCCTTTTTATAGCCTCCCAAGCTTGGATTTAAACTTTGAATTTGAATTTCTCCCTTATTCCTTCATTATTCCTCTAACTAAATGGCAACATTTAATCTCTTGTAACCACTCCTTTGAAATTGAATTTGAAAAAGGATTTAATCTCCATCATTATCACTTATTTGAATTTGAAGAGGCTCATATCCTATTGCAAAGTACTTCATTTGAATTTGAATTTCATTCTTAATTGTAAGAGTTTATGCTTATTCCTTGTACAAATAACTTCTCTCTAGAAAGGAACAAATAAGCTTGCCTATTTGAGAATTTGACGCCAAAATTTGGGCTGATTTTGACTTGGTTAGGTAAAGAAGGCATCACCTGACCACCTCAAATTTCACCCGACTAAAAAGATATTTTCTTCCATGAGACTTTAAGACTCTAAATATACAAAAATAGGCTTCACTCGACCTTCACCTATTCATCCGTGGTGGTCTTTAGGTCTCTAGATTCCAATTGTCTTATAGTGATCTGGTCAATTCTTTTGTGATTCCTAGATTCTTGTCAAAACATAATAAAAATACTACAAAAACTCCAAGAAATCCTCTGTTTTGGGTTAGGGCACAAAAATATGACAATGTAGCTTAATTGGGTAATAAATAAAGCAAAAGAGTATAAAAATGTATCCTAAGTGTAAAAATTCGTATTTTGGGTACGATTAAGAGATATCCATTCGATGGGAATGTAACTATCTGGATGGTAGTGTAGCCATTGATGTGAGCATTTTGACAATACTTGGACCCGATTCCGAGTCGGGGCCCCGAGTGGCCCGATTGTTGACTTTCTCAGGGTTTATTGGTTGACTTTGCATTTGAGCGGTCATTTGAGTGTGATACTATCTGAATAGTATTGTGCTTGTCATTTTGAGCGTTTTGACAGTAATTTGACTCAATTTGGAGTTCATGAACATGGAAGCCAATTATTGTTTTGGGAGGTCAATTATTGGTCAATAATTGGCAGAAATATAAATAAAAGAAAAAGAAAAAGCTTCTATTTTACACTATCACGTTGGGATGGTTTAGGTTTCTAAATGTAATGACCCGTGTGTAAGAAGTTAACCACAAACACCTTGGATGTTGGTGCACAAGTTTGAGGTAAGAGATGAGCCCAAGAGGGGACTTTTGGGAGGTGCATGTGACAAGTGATAACGTACATTTATGCCCTAGGAAGATGCTATGCATATACATGCGGTTTTAAGCTATTTTGGCAGATTTTGGAGCTCACTTTTGGTATAGTAGATGGCCTCAAACAATTGGCGTGCAAGAACAAAAGTTTCTTAAAATAAGGTCCTCTATCTACCACAGAAATTTAAGAGCATTTGGAGCTGCACGTGAATTCATCCATTTCACGTGCAAGCATATTTTTGCTTCTCAGACCTCTAGAAGATGCAAGGAGGCTTGGGGTGAAGTTTGAGTGCATTTGGAGCTGCACGCCAATTGGGGAATTGGTGTTCAAATTGGCGTGCAGGCATGTTTTTGCATGGTTACCTTGGTTTTGTCATTCTAATCATCTTTTCCCAAAGGACCGTGTTGGAATTGTGAATATTTTGGTGTGTATGGATGTGGGAAGGTCATAGCTTGTTCCATCAAAACTACGTCGTTTTGATGCTGGGATTCACTTAATCAAAACTACGTCGTTTTGACGTTGTGTTGTCTATATAAGGAGGAGAAGCCCCTCTGTTTTAGGTTTAGGGTTTGTTGCTCCACCAGCCGTCGCAGAGAGAGAGAGAGAGAGAGAGGGAAGGAGAGCTCCTGGCTGCTGCCGGGCGTCTTGCGTGGGTGAGAGGTGTCTCGTGGGCGGACAGCGTTCGGCGTGGGAATAGTATTGCGGTGTTGTTGCATTTTACTTGAGGTAGGGGTTCTGTTCTTCCTAAATCCTCCTCTGTCCTAGGGTTCTAGGGCAGATTATGAATTATACCTGTTTAAATATATATGTAATCCATATAGGTGTGATCTCCTATATGGATGTTGGCCTTCAATGGCGGTTTTTGATGTATTTTGGTGTTGGATGGTGAGTGCATATCAAGTGTTTGATAAAATGCCTGTGAGAATATGTCTGTGTGAATATGCCTAGTATGTGCCTGTGTGGCTGGGTTTGTGGGTTGTGAATGTATGCATGTTAAGCGTTTGGTAAAATACCTATGAGACTCTACATGTCAAAGGTTTGATTTTATGCCTGATTGGTTGTGCGGACCAAGTGTTTGATATTATACCTGTGAAAGTGTGTATGCTACGTGTTTGGTTTAATGCCTGTGTGACCTTGTATGCTGTGTTTGTGGAACCCGGTGGCTATGGGAGCCCGGGACTGGAACTGTTAGCCCGTGTGGCTAAGCCTATATGGCCGTGGATATGTTAGCCCGTGTGGCTAAGCCTATATGGTCGTGGATATGTTAGCCCGTGTGGCTAAGCCTGAGAGGCTGTGGATATGTTAGCCCGTGTGGCTAAGCCTGAGTGGCTGTGGATATGTTAGCCTATATGGCTAAGCCTGTATGGCTGTGGATAGGTGTGTTCCGTGTGTTTGTGGAATACAACCTGTTTATATCTTATTGTCACTACACTGCACCTGTACACACCCTCATGTAGACGCTAGGAGCATGGGATAGGTTGGGGAGACATGATCCCTACTGAGCTGTGGTTGCTCACCCCTCCCTCTATGTTGTGTTTTCTTTCAGGAACATACAGGCGTTAGGTGGGACCCCAAGGTGGAAGACCATCTCCATTTTATTGTTTATTTCAGTAATGTAATTTTATGATTTATGTAACCCCAGGGAGGGAAATGTACTAAGGGATTGAATTGTAGTAAGGAACATGGTTATTTTGTGAACCTTTGATGTTTGGAATTAAATAAAGATGTGGTTTGTTTGATTTATTGTAATTGTTAGACTTGCTTGTGTGGCATCCAGTAATCCAACCCCGTTGCCCTCCGTGTGGGTGAATGGGGAGTCACGTACCGGTTTCCCCGGGTCGGAAATCTGGGGCGTGACACTAAAGCTCAAAGAATAACTCCAAGTAGGTGTCCTTAAACTTCTTACCTCTTTTCTATCTTGGATATGCACGAATTTGTCATGATTTATGAAATTGAGCATAAATCCTAGGTTTTGAGGGAAATCCAATTTTGGGTTAGATCTAATGGTTTAGCATAAGATCTGTGCTTAAGAACTGATTTATATCAGTTTGGATATGTGTTTTTGTGATCTGGGGTTGTTTAACTGTGTATTTCATGAAGGTTGAGGAGTCAACCATGAAAATTTGGATTTAGATCTAGGTGGATATAATCTGAAATTATATGTGTATTTTTGTTGTTACCATGCGATTTAGAGGCGTTCAGGACGCGTTTTGAGGTAGATATTATAGTTTGTTGCGTAAAACGTGTGCTTGTGAGCGTCTGGGGGTCGCTGGATAAATTCCAGATGAATAACAGGCAAAAATGACAATAAACAGTACACCTGGGTGAACTTCTGGGTCGAAAGGTCGAAGACCCGAAGATTTGGGTCAAAGGGTCAAAGATCCGAAGTCGAAAGGTCAAAGGGTCGAAGATCCGTAGATCCGTAGTCGAAGGTCAAAGAGTTGAAGGTTGAAGGTCAACGCTTCGAGTCTTCGAGTCTGCAGCTTTACAGTCCACAGCCTGCAGCTTTGTAGTCCACAACCTGCAACTTCGAGAAGTGCAACTACACCAGACTGAACCATTTACATTGTAACCTTTAAGTCTCTCCACATTTAAGTAAATAGCAAAATACCTCCCCTTTCGAATTCATAGAAAAATACCAAAAAAAACTAAATTCTCACTCCTTTAAAATGTGAAAATTGGGATTTAGTGCAAAATCTCAGAAAAATCTAGTTTTTCGTAGAGGTGACTTTTTGGAAAGTGAGGTTACACATCTTAGAAAAATCCCCAAAAATCAGATTATCTTAGTAATGATATGGGGACCCAATGCCGAAACTTTTTATTACAAGAAAAAAATTACTATGAATATCTTCTTCCTTGGTGAAGACATGAGGATCGATTTGTGAAGACTGACCTCAATTATAAAGGGAGTGTTATGGACCTTAATGCCATACTGGTGTTGGTATGTTGGTTTGAGGATTGGGGCTTGGACTCCATGACTTGTTTGTGTTCTCACCGTGAGGCATAGGTGATACTATGTAACTACAAGAAATTAGGTCTACCGTAACATCAAAGGATAACATTATTGAAAAAGTATTACAATAGATAGGAATTAAAAACCATTTGTGGGGAGCCAAATATTTTGTGTATGTGAAATATTTTTGGTGAAATGTAAGTGTCACCGCCACACAAAACTTAAAACCCTCTCCTTTACTTCGACGCCCGTACCAAAAAAGAAAAAACTCTCTCACCCTCTCTCATCCATTGATGAACCCTAGCTAAACCAAAACCAAACCAAAAACACTCTCTCCTACGCTCTTGCTCTCCCTGGTGTGATCTCCGGCGGCTCTTCGTCCGGTCGCCTCTGCGGCTTCATGCGGCATCACGTGGCTGCTCGGAAGCCCCGGTGACATCTCCTCCTGTCTTCGACGACCTCGGTTGGCCGGATCGGCCCCTACCCGCTCGAATCACGTGACCTCCGACATGGTTCGACTCTACGCGCGGCCGCTCCCTTGGACGGATTGGCCGGCATCGGCTCTGGTCTATCTGCTAGCGGGTGGTTTCTGTTGTGTGCAGGTTGGCTCGGATTGGTGTGGTTTGGGGTGTGTGGCTCCGCTTCTCTGTTATGTGCCTGTAAGGTGTTCGATAAAATTCCCCAATGGCTTTCTGTTGGTTCAAATGCTCTGGTTTTGTATTTCTTTATCTTTTCCGGTACTGTTGACATTGAAACTATCTTGTGCTTGTCTGTTGTGTGGTTCATTTGTGGTGACAACAAATGGGTCACCACCTTTTAGTTAGCTTAGTTTGGTGAAAATGCCTAGTATGGGTATTAGTGAGGTGAGATTTTCGTCCAAACTATCCTAGATCTTTCAAAGTTAGTGTTTGTTTTATTTTTTAATTAGTCAATTGGGAAAAATATTTAAATCAAAATAACAATCTTTAAATGGCTATACGAGAAGGTGAAAAGGGTCTTCGAGCATTGGGAGTAAGAGACCTTTCCTATCTCCTTACTTTTATAGCCAATTCAGTGCAAGTTTGTGGTTGAAATTGCCTAACACTTTGAATATGACCGCCTGAATTTTGTTATTTCTTTCTTGCCTTTTCAGATATTCAATGGCTGAAGAGATGCTGACATCAGAAATATAAGACATGATGATGATGATGAAGACAACAACATGTAGTTCATGGTTGGGTTTCTACCATAGCTACACTTATTACACTTAGTGAGCTGATAAAACATTCGTAATATATATCTTTGCTTGTTCTTTTTTATTTTTCTAATTTTCTCTTTGAAAATATTGTCAATCATTCAATGCCAGTGATAATTCAACACTTTCTTTTGAGTTTCTTGAAAGCTTTTTAGCTTGCAAGATCATTTGTGGTTAGTGTAGTTGATTGTCAATGTGCTTATCATGCAGGCCATAGTAAATATATCATGTGTATTGTAACTGATTTCTATTACTAATCATCTTGTCATTGAATACAGTATATTTTTTTTCTTTTTAGATCCTTCTTGTTTGATTGTATTCTTAGTGAGATTCAATTATTTAGGCATGCAGGTCTACTTCTTGATGTTTAATTCTTGATTTCTCTTTTGGTAGGAAGAAGAGTTACATGAAGTCCAAAGAATGAGAAGTATTCTGGATTTCTTCAATAAAATTGGCAATAGCAATGCTCCAACAGTTTCCGGCCGCCAAGTTATCAAGTGAGCCATCCAGCTTACTCTCTTCGATGGTGTCCATGAGTTTACTCTCCAAGGTATGTGATATTAATATATGTATTGTTGGAGGTCCTTATTGTGCTAAGTCTCAGTTAATCCTCAAGTATACATTTATTTATTTTCTCGATTACTTCTTTATAGTTTGTGTAAAATAAACCTTTTGATATATACTTTTCCACGTTATGTAGGTATTCTCTTGGAAATTTTGTAACCAAGGAAAGGAAAATGTGAAAAAAAGAAAAGAACTTGTGTTGCTTTGTTTATTTGTAAGGTAATTGATCAATCAATTTGTAAACCAAATTAATAATATAGATATGTAATAATACTAATAGATCTATTGTTGGTTTTTTCTTGCAGAGTAATAGAGTTGTGATAATTTTTTATGGCATGGAATGAAGATGGCATTCACGATTTTGTTTTGAGACATTTTTGTATTTTATATTGTGGTTTGTAAAATATTTTGAAATAATATTTTTGATGGTTTGTTATTTTCAGTGGTTTGTTTTGTTGAATACTGGTAGTTTTTGAACTGTGAAAGTATTTATAAATTGTAACCAACAATTGTAAGCATTTGAAAAGGCTTGTTATATTTCTGTGTTATCTACCGTAAGCCTTTTTGGTGTGTTAGGTTTGGTTGGCTTATGATATCTCGGATACTTTCGTAACACAAAAAATATCATACTGTATGATCTACCGTAACATAAAATCGTAACACACCAAAAAGTGTTACCGAAAGATGGGGAACTTTTCATAAGCCAAGTAGACCTAACACCCCAAAAAGTGTTACAGTATTCTACAGTAACACATTTTATGTCTTACTAAAGGCCTGATTTCTTGTAGTGTGTGGTTGACGTGATGGGCTAAGGCCTGAATTGAGCCATTGAGCTCGTGGAGCTAGGGCTAAGTGCCTTGAGCAGTGATCCTGTTGAGGATCGTGTTGAGCCGTTGAGCTCGTGGAGCTAAGGCTTAATGCCCTGAGCTGGGATCCTATTGAGGATCGTGGACAAGTTATCTTGTGTGGGGAGGCTTGGTCCTGATGTTTGTTTGCAGGCTGAGTCCTGATGATTCTGCACACTACATAATGCATAAGTACACATAGCATATAGTATAGACTTGTATGTTTGCATGATGTGGAGTTTCAGGGTCACCTAATGAGCTTGTCGCTCACCCCTACTTGTTATTTACCCTTTTCAGGTGTGACCCTCGACTAGTGGAGGACTTTCTTCTAGTAGGACGTGCCCACTACTCTGATGTATGATAGTTGTATTCTATGGCTTCTGTATTGTATCTCGGACATTGGTCCATGGACTGCTTGTATTACATACTGTTTGTCATATGATGTTTGTATGACTATTTGACATATTGTATGCATGTTGATGTATAGATCACTTCATCTTCTCAAATATGTCTGTTCGCTCATTATCAAAACTCTATTCGTTTGTTCATTTCTCATTTATCGAAGAATCATATTTTTTCTCTCTTGAGATTTATCCTTAACCTTAGCCTCTGCGAAAAGAATCAATTCACCCCCCTCTATACTTGATTTGGGACCTACAATGTATAAACCATAACTTATTGTTATTCGTTTTTATTTAGAGTTTTATTCCCAAATAAGGGTCTATATATGGTAGTTGTAATGAAATGTTTAACATTTATATAATGATGATTTAATATTATAACAATTCAAGATTATTTGGTTGCTGTTTGGGAAGTACCATGTACCCTTGATGTATGATTATACAGGAAAAGAGACAGCACCCATTGTGTAAGTCTCCTTTAGGTGCTTTGTTGGGTATCATAGGATTTGGTGAAGTTGCCCATAATATTTCTAAGTCTGAAGACTCGAAGATCCGAAGGTATCAGGGTCGTAGAGTCAAAGTTTGTAGAAGAGTAAAACTGTCACTAGTTTGAATGGTAAAAGTCTCGTAGACTCAAATAGTCGTAACTTAAAAGTGACAGAACATAAGTTGACTTGAAGACCCAAAGAATGCAAAACTAAAGAGTCCCCAAAGATGCCATAATAATAATTGACAGAACAATAATTTGATAAGTAGACTTGTAGACTCGAAGGGTTGAAGAGTTGAAGACACAAGTATAATCTATCAACTACAAAACATGTGGAGACTCACAGACTTGAAGGTCGAAGGTCGAAGAACCTAGGTCTTACAACTACATAGACTGAAAAAAGAAATTGCAACTGAGACTCAAAGAGTCATAGCCAGTTAATCAAATGAAATTGTCAACCCATAAATAAGACCAAGACCTGTAGACCTTAAAGGCAGAGTCGTAGCTAAAGAGTCAGAGTTGTAAAGTCGAAGACTCGAAGAAACGGAGACTCTATTTGTAATCATCCAACGATGACAAGTTAAGCATTAGATGGTGAGAATCGGAGACTCGAAGGGACGAAGATCCTTCTTAGCCCTCCAAAGCAAACTGAGTGACTCGAAGAAACAGAGTCGAAGACTCACAACTAAGACAACAGGCATAGGCTATGTATGCTCAATATAAGAGTCACTCGAAGAGTCGTAGCATGGGTCAGAGACTCGAAGAGTTGAAGGCTCACTTAACATAGAGTGAACTGTTAAACTTAAGCCAACCTGTAATCTATTGTCCTCAGAGACTCGAAGACATAGAGTCGAAGACTCGCAGCTTGTAGTAACTCGGTATGCTCATTGAGAAACCACTCTAAGAACCTCAATAAAATGTCGTAGACTCATAGAGTCGAAGACCATATTATAAAGTGAGCATGTCTGAGAACTACTGTGCTAGAAGACTCGAAGAAAAAGGAAATTAAAGTCGAAGAGTCGCACGAAGTAACACTGTCGTAGCCTGAATATCATTGTACACTAAAAAGAGGCTCGACCGAAATCTTTGAGGTAAATGTTCGAGGCACCAGACCTTCAAGGCATACACCTTCGAGGCAAACTCACAACCCTAAGTATATTACTTAGTGATATCTTCATCTAGGGTTTGTACAGTAAGCCTGCGCCACGTCAAGAGCAGTTGAGCGTATTTTTATCACATTAATGACTGCCAACCACCATCAATGAATGAACAGCCAAGATCGACTGTACCAGTATGGGCATGCAAATACGCAGCATGGGCAACAAATTTGCAGAATCAGAGTAGATCAACCCATCCCCTATACTTCTGCATTTTAAGTGGCGGGAAGTCAGAATGTCGGGATGGACGACAAAGCGCACATGCACTATAACCTTAAAATATATCTCTCGCATGCTTAACAATGATATGAGTCAAACCCTCACAAAAATCGAGGAATATAGAATTCAAGATATTGAATTCTGACATGCATTAAAGTAATAACTCTTGCATAATCAAAGTGAGTTCCAACGCTAGAGAGAGAGACTCTGAGAGACTTCTTCCAAGTGTTATGCGCCGTATTAATCAAAGAACAAGAACACTCTTGAATGATTCATCATACAATCTTGTTCAAACAGATCCAGCATCCATCATTTAGTTTACTCTCTATGTTGTTTATCCACATTCAAAATCTATCTCAGAATATTCTAAACGGAGTCAATCTCTTTATATTGACATCCGTAGGAATATTCACTAAATATCTGAGGTCTGTCCCATCTACAACATTAACTCTCACCTCAGATTTGTTAGATAGTCAATAATCACTCCTACACCATATTGTCTTTTTCTCAATCAATATTCATATCATAGTCATCACTTGGATATTCATTCACCAGCTTACAGTCTTAGCTTTCGCAAAAATAGTCTATTCCCCCCCCCCCTCTAGACTCACTTTGGGACCTACAATTGGTATCTGAGCAGTTCTACAACTCTATAGGGATCCTTACTAATAGATATGGATTCCAATAGTACAGCTCCCGTTCCTAAGCAAGCTCAAGTTCCGGTCGAGAAACAAGATGCCAGTCGTACTCCAGTTGTGGAATCGACTAGAGAACAAGAGCAAGAAGAATCTAGCACCAGTAGCAACAAGAAAGAACGGGAAGACTTCTACGACGTCCTTCTTGGCTCATCCTCCCAAGTCCCCATGTGCACACCCGCGTGCTTCTCCAAATGGAAAGTGAGAATGAGAGCACACTTGGACATGCTAGATACCTTTCTTTGGGAAGTTATCCAGAACAGACCTTGTACTCCAAAGAGCATGTGGAGAGGCTATTTATAGACGAAAGACCTAGATAGTTCGTCCAAGGTGGAGCAGAGGAAAGTAAAGCTTGGCTTTAAAGAAAAGGTCATTCTTTTCTCTACACTCAACAATGATATGTTCACGAATGTGTAGGACCTTGATACGGCAAAGGATGTATGGGACAAACTTTGTCTCATCTATGAAGGAGATGAACAGATCAGGGACAACAAGAATTTCATGCTCAAGCAGGAGTCCCTCGATAGTATCTACAAACAGTTCACTGGGTTGATTCAACAGATGAAGAGTTACAACATTATGATCTCTTAGAAGGATAAAAATGAAAAAATTCTGAGATCTCTACCTCTAAGACTGCTAATAAAGACATCAGCCTTCCATTAGCTGAAGGAAAGGAAAACTTGTGCCTTAGAAGCACTTTATGGAGACCTTAAAACATTTGAAATGCAAAAAGAAGAGCTTAAGGCATTTGAGAACCCTTCTAAAAAAAGGAGATATCTGTCGCTTTTAAGGCTATTAAACCAAGGGAATCATCTTCCGAGGAAGAAAAAGAGAGAGCTAAAGAACTTAATACAAACAGTGCCTCAGATCAAAAGGTAGCCTTTCTGATCAAGAAGTTGCTAGAGAAGGGGAAACTACAAGAGGAAAGCTAGGCATTCGTCCTCATCCTTCTCAAAAGGAAAGGATAAGGAGAAGCTACAATGTTATCACTGCAACAGGCCTAGTCATTTCGATACCGACTGCTATAAGCTGAAGAGGGAGGATAAGGAGGTAGCAGAGTAGAAGAAGAAGACCAAAGGCTCCTCAAGCAGGAAGGATGACAAGAGGAAGAAGGCCCTTGTCACCAACAAATTCAACAGTGACACTAAGGAAGAGGAAGAATCCTCAGATGATGAAAAGAATGAAAACGGTCTCTTCTGCTTATGGCTGACACTTCATCTCCTCTCAAGGTAAGAACTTATGCACAACTCTATACTGAATATAAAGATACCTATAGAGCTCTTAAATAAATAGAGGAACAATTTCTCCCTATGAAAGTTGACAAAGAAAAATATTATTCCAAATTGGAAAGGCTTTCATGTGAATATAGGGATTCAATTGATGAATATGAACGGACCGAAAGAAGATTAAGAGCTGAATTGAGTGGGATGAGAAGCACATACGATGATCTTTTAGACAAAGCTGCTCAATTAAAAATGGCTAATAAAGACATCGACATGCTGGAAAAGGAACTAAAAGAAACCAAAGCTAAACTGGAGAAAGAAAGATAAATAAGTAAAAAGTGGTGAGACTACTCTACTGAGATTGTAGCCCACTTTAGAACAACTCCAGATATCAAAAGTCTTGCCTTAGGTTTAGGTTTCTCTGAGGAACAAGTAGCAAGGGCATAGACTTACCCAGTGCAGACCAAGTGTCTTGCTGATTTTATTCTTGCTGGCAGTGTGCTCCTTGATTGTGGTAAGGAGGTACCCATGGCTGTTACTAGTCCACCCAAGCCAGTAACACCCGAGCTTAAAGATCAGGGTACTATTGTGTCTCAGGATAGTGATGCAGCAGTTGAAAAGGTAGAACTGAAAGATGAAACTTCAACTAATCTGTCCTCTAGATCCCAATGCAAGGGTAAGGGTACTATTACCGGAGACAAACCCAAGTAGATATACTACTAAGTTTGAGATTGGTTCGTCCAGCAAGGCTGCATACTTCCAGCCTAAGGTTGTCTCTGGTGGAGTTAAGAAAGGTCTAGGATATGAGAGTAAGCCTAGGAAACCTCTTGATACAACAACCAAACCCTTGAGACACAATGTCCAACCCAAGCCAATTAAATGCCTCATCTGTTATGAAGTTGGACATATTTCCTATCAATGTAGATTCTACCCTGATTACCTTAAGAATGACGTCGTTAAAGAAATCAAGTTAAGCATCAATAAGTTAAACATCTCAAAAAATCTGCAAAGCCATAACTCTGATAGGAAGAAGAAAACTAGGTACACACAGGTTACCTCACCAAATAAACCAAAGTACAAAGCTGTGAAGAAAAATGTAAAATTTGTGCCTAAGAAAGCTGCCCAAGGTAACAGTAAAGTGGGAGAGTTTTGTGGGAGCCCAAAGGATAACCCTTCTAATTGACCTAACCCTGTATCACCAAAATTAGCATGGAAAATTAAAACTGCTCCTTCTTACTGGATACTTAAAGCATCCTTAACTGCAGTTTTCACTTACCCAAAGCCCCAATCAACATTGGGTGCCCAAGACTTAGTCTCATGTTGTGCAGGAACAGATACCCAAAGCTGAAAGCAGCCACAGGAAACAAAAGATCAATTCAAGTCAGTGGTATCTTGATAGTGCTTGTTCTACTCACATAACAGATGATGCTTCGTTGTTGAGTAAAGTAAGGGAGGTTACCTCATCATCTGTCACATTTGAGGATAACAAAAAGGGTAAGATTGTTGGTAAGAGTACTCTCTCCAGTGGTTCTGTTTCAATTCATAACGTGTCAATTGTTCAGGGTCTCAAACATAACCTATTGAGCATAAGTCAATTGTGTGACAAAGGTTATGAAGTGTTATTCACTAAGCACACCTGCACTATTATGGATCCTGTCTCTAAGGAGGTAAAGCTAAGTGGACATAGACAAGGCAATGTCTATAAATTGGTCTTTGGTAATGCTCAATCTACTAAACCGACTTGTTTTCTGTCTAAAGCTTCCCCTGACAAGAGATTTGGTCAGTTGGCTGTGGCACAAGAGATTTGGTCATATAAATTTCAAGATTATGTCTTAACTTGCATCTCTTAAATTGGTTGAGGGCCTACACAAGCATGTTTATGAAAAATAACACCCATGCAAGGACTGTCAGCTCAGTAAGCATATGAAACATTCTTTTAAGAGTGTGGATAAAACCTCAATCACACAGCCACATGAACTTGTGCATATGGACATATGTGCCACTGATACCAAGACTGTTGGGTCTTTAACCTCCTATACGGAGTTCCAAAAAACAATCCCACATCGGTCAGGGCGAACATTGAGGTCGTCCTAATGAGGAGGTTCATGTGCACCTTGTCACAACGTGTTTTAACGAGTCATGGCCCGTTAGAAATAAATCCGTGCGGGTGCGGCCCATGTGTGGGCACGCAGGTGTACAACCCAAAGCATACAATATTGTGATAATGCGTGCCCTGGCCGAGGTCCAACAAGTGGTATCAGAGCCAAGTCCTCTAGACCGGTGGTGGGATTGGGTGGAGACTATTGGGTCTCTAACCTCATGCGGGGAGTCCCAAAGAATAATCTCACATCGGTCAGGGCAAATATTGAGGTCGTCCTAATGAAGAGGCTCATGTGCACCTTGTCACAACGTGTTTTAGCTCGTCACAGCCCGTTAGAAACAAATCCGTGCTGGTGCAGCCTATGCATGGGCATGCAGGTGTGCAACCCAAAGTAGACAATATTATGAAGTGAGTGCCCTAGCCGAGGTTCAACATGCTAACTACTAACCTATTGACCCTTCAGGTGTGAGCATGGGAAAAGTTACGTGTGTGGTTCTAGTTCTCTAGACTCAGGGACATGACACACACCGAACCCAGTTAGGCTCTCTGATACCATCTATGACGGCCCAATCTCCCCTGTAGTTTAATATTGTCTGTTTTTAGGCCTTAGCCCGCACGAGTTTGTTCTTGGTAAAACCGAATCCCCCAAATGGCCTCATACTAAGTAAGGTATTCACGCCTCCTTAAGAGCATGCCCCCCCCCCCCCCCCCCGGTAAGACTTGTGAGTTGGCCATTCCTCTCAGGGATGATCTTATAAAGACATAGTTGGAAATCTTTAACCTAATTGTGATTTTATTGTCTAAGCAAACTAAATACAATGAATACAATAAAAATAAAATAAAGGGAAATAAAATAAAGTGAATAAATAAAATCCTAGAGAAAAAAGAAATTAAGGGAATAAAGATCTAGGAGTTAAGATTTACCACAATTTCAATTCCTAATCATATGGTTGGATTAATTATTTTTATTAATTATCTACTCATCTAAAGATGATTGATCCTATGGTAGAGCTAACTGTATTCACATGAATAAGAGCATGTCTAACCCTAACAATGGACGACTATTATGACTTGCTAAAATAGAGTTAAACCCATTAAGAGATGATCAACCATGATTCTTCCTAGGGTCATAGACAATTTGTCATCGCTTGGTATTGTTCGGGTTCGTTACTAGTTTTGAATTTAGTTGGATTAGGTTTTCGTCCGTGAGTCATCGTCTCATAATGGCTCATACAAAATATTTACCCGATAAAACATATAAGAAAAACAAAATATAGAGTCCTCACCAAACAAACTAAAGGTTTGATTAGTCACTTAAATGGTTTATGAGTTTAAAAAGGAATGTTCGTGAGTTAGTTATGTGTAAGGAAGAGAAAACAGTTTCACACCCCAACAACGCTCAAAGATTAGTACATAGTCTCCATTTATAGGAGTTTGTTTGCTTTATGTTTTCTTCTTTCTTTTACTTAAAAAGGCATTTTATTTTAGAAAAGAGGAATATGGGACCCAAATCTTATGGCAAAGATTTAAATTTAAACATGTAAAGATATAAGAAAAATAAAGAAAATATTACCACAATTGTTTTTTGCCAAAGCAACTAAAGTATGAGCATTAGTTGTTCATCTCCTGTGGCCACTCGGGCTTTTATTTTATGTTTTCTTGAAAAAAGGGTTTTATTTTTCATTTTATTAGGAAAAAGAAGAAAATGGGTTTAAACCGAATCCTAAGATGTGTATTATTTTTAGTTTTTATTTTTATTTTTATTTTATTTTCACAAACATCACAAGCAAAAATGGGACAATGCTCTATACGAAAAAAATGAAAAAAAGAACTTGGAATGAATGGGGGATTGCTAATATAACTTCAAACTTTCTCCCTACTTCCTTCATTAAGTTCCATCTTTAGATTTGTGAATCTTAGAAGACTTCAATGTTGAAAGCTTTTGTTTATAACTCACGTTTTTGTAGTTTCTTTGTTGAAATGTGACAATCGACCTCATAGTAACGCAGTCTCCTCTCTCTGTTCATTGTTGCCTCTTTGTGAATAGGGAAAACAATTGCTCTTGTTGGATCATACCCGGAATTTGTAAGTTATGAATAAAACCCTATATAATTTGAATTGAGATTGTCAGTTCTATATTCTAACATGTTGTAGAAAATAAGCTCTATTGTTAAATCTCATATCACTATAAAGAAAGGACAGGATAACAAATTCCTAATCCGTATCAACGTAAGTGACGATCAAAGTTCTAGTAAATAACCGAGAAATTAGATAGTATTCCAAAGATCTGGTATAAGATTAAGACTTTGTTTAACCAATGAATCATTCGGTATAACTAAAGTTAATCATTAGAAAGTTTCATTGACTCAGGTTAAGCTAAAGATAAGAATCTTAAAGACTCAGTATAACGACAAAAGGCTCGGCATAAGCCAAAGTCCCAATATAAGCCTGAGTTCTGCATCCAACAATTATCAAGTCTCGGCTTAAGTAAAAGAAGTCTCAGTATAAGCAATCAAGACTCGGACGAAAATCTTAAAGACTCGTTATAAGCATCCAAGCATCGATTTAAGCAAGCTATAATCCAGTGTCCATCATTGTTCTAGATCTATCACGAAGATCCACTATAAGACCAAAAGGTATAGAATAAGCCTCAAAGGCTCAATATAAGCTTTCAAGGCCCAGGATGAGGAAGCAAGTCTCGGTCTAAGCTCACATGCTCAGATTCATTGAATACCTTAACAACAACTTGCACGTGGACTTCTCAAATTTATTGACGCAGTCATTAATACCAATTGGAACCATACAAAGTGAAATTAATGCATTATGCATTTCCAAACATTTTCAAGCAGAGCAATTGTAGTGTTCCAAGGAGAAACATTAATAGTACATATTTCCAAGGAGAAAAAAGTACCAATGTTGCTCTCTGATCTAGTGCAGACAACTAAAGTTCCAAGAAGATAGAGATCAAGGTCATATGTATAAAGATACATACTATTATACTTGTAATTAAGAGCTTACAAGAGTGAATGTGTGCAAGTGTGTAAAATAAAAAAAAAAAAAAAAAATTAAAAAAAATTTAAAAAAAAAAAAAAAATTATTTTTTTAAAAAAATAAAGAAAAAAAAAAATATTTTTTTTTTTTTTTTTTTTTGAAATTATCATTTGATAATAAATAAAATACTTTCACTAGTTCTTATTGTTTTCTGCACTAATATTATCTTTACAATCGGAATCTAGATGCCATGCAAAGCTTAATGAAGATTTTTCAAAAAGCCTATTCAGCCCCTCTAGGCTCTTAGGGACCAACAGCTATTTATAGTTTATGGAAGGGGATTAGTTGACACATTAGAAATAAGGGACTGTTAGACATTAAGTATATTGCTTCGGAGTTCCAATGTGGTGTCCTAAGGAGTCCATATATAATTTTTGAATGTTACTAATTCCTAGATTTGAAAATTTGAGTCCCAAGACATTGAAAATCAATTTTTGAAGATTTCACAATTTCCAGGCATAAAAAAACCATGTCCCATAATGTTGACAAGAGTTAAAGAGGGGACAAATCTGAGTTCCCAAACCTTCGATTTCAAAGTCCCTAAATTAAGTCTCTTTACTTCGGTTTCGTATATCAAATTCAAGAGTCTCATCTTGAAGTAAAGTTTGTCATCTCAAACTTAAAGGGTCGCGTCTTGAAGTAATGAGACAACTGGGTTCAAGGGAAAGGCCTGTTTGAAAATTCAAAAGCCCCTCGTCGATCTCAAAGTAAAGCTACATGCCTTGAAGCAACTAAAAAATTATTGGTTATGACTATACTTATACCCTTTCCTTAATCCTGGATGATGTAGTTAAAGTAATTAAATCATATTTTTAGAAATAGAACTCATGGTTGGAAATATGTATATTCATATATGTGTGTTCTCATATATGAATGTTAGTCTAAGATGGCATTGTTATACGTGTATCTTTGTTATAATACGATTTGAATGTGTTTGGATGGGTTTAAAGGTAACTTTTGGTGGTTCAAGGGGGATAAAAGTCAGTTCCTGAGGCTTGGAGCTTGTAGGTCGATGACTAGCCGCAATTGGCTCCCATTTATTATGGCTAACAAGGTGGTTTTAATGAAGGGGTTAGATTGGTCACAACTGGTTTTAGCTCCATTGCAACCGACAGAGAGTACTTTTCAAACTTTTGACAAAAGTTGTCGTGGATGGTTCTTCTCCACCACGGTCGGTCATAGCTGGTTCCTGGTCCATAGTGGCCGATAAGGTTTGTGATATAGTGTATATAGTGAGGACAAGCGATATGTGGTCCTCTACGACTAAAAGGGCCAGTTTGTTAGTTTTTGCCTCCATTTAGCTTCTATATAGTTGTGCATTGTGAGGGCTTGTATTTACCTTGTATTCGAGAGAATGAGGCATTTACATGTTAAAAATCCCTTGGAATTTGTTATTTGGCTTGTATTGTATTTTTGTAATTAAATTGTGTTAAAACAAGGTGTAATGTTTTGTTTTAAGGTGTTTACCATGAACTTGAGATGCATATCTTGAAGAGTGCTTACCTTGTGGATTATAATGTTTGCTACATGCTATACTATTTATTAGTTGACTTTGCATTTGAGCAGTCAATTAGGTTAAAAAAAACATCTTGGATAATTACGTGCTAGTCATTTCAAGCGTTTTTTATTTTATTTGAGCTTAATTTGGAGTTCGTGACCTCAGGAGGTCAATTATTATTTTGGAGGTTAATTAATTAAAGAGAAAAGCAGTAAATAACTAAATATAAATAGGAGGAAAAGAAAAGAGAGAGCTTGCATGTTACCCTATTGCATTCGTGCATTTGAGAAAGAGAGAGAGAGAGAGAGAGAGAGAGAGAGAACTTGGATCCTTGGTGATTTGGAGCGATTGAGGTTCGTGAATCTCAAAGAACCATTCCAAGTAGTGTGTTCCTAGCACCCAGTCCTTGATTATCTCCATGGATGAGCATAATTTCATGAGGATTGTATAAACCCTAGAAAATTAGGGAAAACTTAAATTTGATCAGACACGTCTCTCCAGGCTCCTCCAAAGGACTCGGGAAATCGACGCACCCGCCCATAGGCTAACTAGACCACACCCCATCTCGTATAGATTTCACACCCAGGAACAAGGACTTGCTTTGTCACTCCCCCCTTTCCCTGGGTGGATAAAGGGTCGGGATAAATAATCACACAGGACATCACATTTCATTATTTAATTCAAACCACAATAAATGTCCACAAGACAAACTTTATTAATTTAAATTCCTTTTACATCATTTCCCCACTGGGGTTACATCATTTTCCTCAAACATAATAGGAAAAACAATTAACAAATACGGTCTTCCACCGTGGTGTTCCACCTAACGCCCGTAGGTTCGTGAAAAGAATACACATCTCACAATAGGGTGAGCAATCTTAGTAGGGATCATGTCCCCCAAACCCATCCACGCTCTTAGGATCTACCGAGGACGTGCCACAAGTGCGGTGTTGGCAATAATTTATGAACAAGTTATAATTAACATTTATAAACACGGCAACAAACAAATAGGCCACAACAAGCGCAACCCAAGTCCCAACGGCTCCCACAATCACAATCACAAACCCACCCCTACCCAATCTACAAGGCCCCAAATTGCACAACTACCCCTTACAATCACAACACAATATTACACATTCACTACACATCAAATAACACATGTATTCAACAATCATCAAACAAACCATATTTATCATTTCCACACATTATGTTCCAAACACAATTCCCCCGGAAACCCCTAAGGTTTCCCCATGGATCCCTAACGGGACTAATGGACTCAACCGTAACGAATACGCAGACACCCCAACGCGCCCAAGGTCCACCGCCACCCGAAAACGAATCCCAATCCCCCCCCAACCAACTACCGAATGACTCAATCATAAACCAAAGGCCAACACTCATATAAGAGATCACACCTATATGAATTTACATATATATATATATATATATATATATATATATATATATATATACATAACACCAATTCATAAGGTCTCACCCGAGCAGATTCAAGAGGTACGTAGTCCTGACCTTGGAAGGGTCTTGCCTCCCCATGCTGTACGTCGTTCACTCACGTGAACACATACCAAAGCACGAGGAATCTCTCTCTCTCTCTCTCTCTCTCTCTCTCTCTCTCCCTCTCTCTCTCTCGTCTGCTCGGCGATCAATCAACTTTAAAACTCTAAAGCTGAATCCCCTTATAAATCGACAACGCTTATTAAATTAAACTATGTTTTAAAATGTATTATTTGTTATTTACACTTTATTTTAGTGGCAACCCAAATGATAAAATATACAAAGTCGCCTCCAACCGTTTTGGGAGACGAGTGATGGATACCCTCTACCTTGATAGATTAAGATGTGGTCGGTGTTACGCAGATGGGGTTCCGGAGTCCGGTCACGTGTAATGCGTGAGCCCCTGACAACGCTTCCGTACGGCAAGATAGGATGTCTTCTAAATAATTGTTCTTTTTTTTTTATTTTGGTTGTGTTTCTTTTTGCTTTTATTTTTGCTTTTTTTTTAAATTACATTTAATCTTAATCTAATACTCAAAATTTTATTTTAATCCCTACATGCAAATTAATTAATATATTTAATGACTACTCATGAGTTAATTATTAAATAAAATTTAAAGTAAATTTAATTATCATAATCTAAGTACAAATTATTTAAATTAGCCTAATTATTTACTAAAATTTAAATATG